>JANPWX010000419.1:2081427-2141921 GCA_024734555.1 Trochalopteron elliotii
GTGCAGCAGGGACCTATCCCAATTGGAAGGAAGGAAGGAAGGGAAAGAAAGAAAGAAAAAGAAAAAGAAAAAGAAAAAGAAAAAGAAAAAGAAAAAGAAAAAGAAAAAGAAAAAGAAAAAGAAAAATGCCTGAGAGAAGAAGCTGACAGCTACAAAGGGCCTTTAATTTATTTTTTTCATCTCATGTGCAGAAGTAAATTGTAATGCCTGTATATGTATAAAATATCTCCTAATTTTGGAGCAATTTGCACTTTCCACACAGAATGCCTAACAAATACAATCAATCACTTTACCAAGAAAAAAACCCAAAAGATTTAAAAGTAATTTGGTCATAAGAATTAATGAATTAATTTAAGTAATGAAAAGAGTGAAAAAGAAAGACTAAAGTAAAACAAATCATCAAACTGTGATGAAAAGCATGGAAAATTTACCTATAGCTTTTTAGAAGCCCACAGCTATATAGCATTCAAAGTGCAAACAATCTTTCTGTAATAAAAATTAGCAGGGAGAGCAAGAGGAGAAGTCTGTGTTGAGTTTTTCGGTTTTGGTTTTGGAATTTTTGTTTTTGTTTGGGTTTTTTTGTTGCGATGTGGGTTTTTTGTTTGGTTGGTTTGGTTTTGTTTCACTTGATTTTGTTTCTTTTCACGTTAGTCTGGGATCTCTTATGGTCTGTAAAATCTTCCAAATACCATTTCATTTCCTGTGAAGGGAATGATTTTTCTCTCCTTTTGCTATGAAGGTATATTTACAGAGGGGACACATCTTTAATGAATGGTTAAGATGGAAGGAGAAAGTATAGTTCTTAAAATATTTAGTCTAAAACTTGTTAAATTGGTCTTTCATTTGGAGAAAGCTGAACAGATATTACTGATTCTAGCAGTGCTTTACAGAACCAAGAGTAAGGGGGGAAAAAACCCAAAAAACGAAGCAAACTAACCAAAAACCTCAAATCATCATTTTCCTTGCCAGAAATGTCCCTAAAGAGTCAGAGCCGCAATTTCTGCAAACTTTAAAAAAGACTTATGTTTACTGTGAAACTTTCATTGCAGATAGTAACCTTTATGTCTTTGAGGATGTCTGTCTTGAGACACCTTAAATTTATACATAGTCTAATAACTATTTGAAGACATTTGGACAAGAAATAATGACTTTTACCAACTTTGAAGGAGTGAAAATAGTCTGAAAAGTCAAATTTACACAGTGGGCTAAAATAGTTCTGATTGTGGAAATTTATTGCTATCAAACTGCAACAAAGCATGTTTTGAAGACAGGTAATTCTTGGTACAAAGAGCTTTCTGAAGACAGAATAAGAACAGAAAAGCTAATTTTAACTCAGACAGTGTCTACTCAATGAAAAAAAACAATTCTGGAATGACATTACTGATGGTATATACTGGGAAATAAACATGTAAAATGATAATTATTTTAATTCATACCAGAAAAGTTAAATAAAAATTCTAACAGAGGTGTCTTGGTTTTAACACTTTTTATGCATGTCTCAAAGACAAAAAAATTGGCCAATACATTCCTTTGATGAATAGAAAAGGAGAAATAATAATATTGGAAGCAGCTTTTTATTCAAGGCAATCAATGGATATAAACTAGAGAACTCAAGAACATTAGAAGGACATTTCTCTTGTATAACTGCAATTTGGAAGTAAACACAAGTTTTTACCACAAAAAGTTTTCTTATTTAAATCAGCCAAATAGACTAAATTCTTCAAAAGGCAAAATGTCCCTCTGCTGAAAGGTATCACACCTAAAAGTATTCAAAAGCTAAATCTTATAATACTGAGAAAAAAAAATTAAAAAATGCTTACCTAAACAATAAAATCTTAGTTTTATTTACATAAATTTAAAGATTCTGTGGTCTTAAACAGAGTTTATATGACACACTCAAAAAGATATGACAAGAGCTAATAAAAAGAGTCAGAAATACTCAGTAACCATTTCACTGTCATCTCCCTTTAAACAATTTGGGAGAATTAGGCACCTAAATTAAGATCAAATCCTAAACCCAGTGAATTCAATAAAACCGGTCCTCATCTGATGAACTCTAAGACTGACCTTTAAAGTTACCTGTCTCTCCAAAGACTTATTGCTTTCCTCCTGTCAAGACTGCCAGTCTTTCAATTATTTACCTGTGATTGGGTGTCTGCTCTAAACTTTCAGACCAGACCTATCCTGTCTTTTCCAATGGATAGTCTGCACAGCTGACTACTACTACTCCTGAGGCTGCTCAAGCTTATCGGGTAGGTTTTAGCATTACTTCACAAAATACTTCATGTCCAAAGTATGAAAGAACATGCTTTTTTCTTTTTCTGCCCGAAAGTGAGTCTGAACTGAACAAGTGATTCAGTTCATCCTGAAATAGAATGAACTCTGAAGATGAAGAAAATGGTATTTTTCCAGGATGGGTTACATTCCAACTGAAATTGTAAATTTTTTTGTACACTACTTGATACATTTGTTTTAAAGCAGGTGTGAGAATTAAATTATGTATTCTTAGTTTTTCAGCTTGAAGTCAAAACAGAGCTGAAGAACCATTTCATCAGGTAAGCATTGACTGGTCTTTCCCAGAGCTATGTAAAGTTTTTAGGTCCCTGTATACAATGTAACTTATTATTTCAAAAGTAGAGTGGCTTTAATCCATTCATTAGCCCTTCCTCATATTAGTGAGGAAAAATATACTAATCGAATATTTTATATAACCTACTGAAGAATTCTGTTCTTTTGTATTCAAGAGTGCTTTCCACAAAACTCAGAAGATTGTGAAAAGCCATTTTGGTCACAAAACTTACACTTTTTTGACAGCTCTAGAGAAAGCAGAATATCAACCAAACAATGGAGAAAAAACCCATTCCAACACTATAGCATGATACAGCACAATAAAAGTGCTGTATCTTTAAAACCAGCTTTTATTGAATACTTGCTTATTTAATTAACTTAATGGTGCATAGGCTTACCTTCTCCAGAAGCTGAATCTACACAGTTAAGAAACTGACTGTTATTACCTTCCATCTCTTCTATAAAAACAATTGAACATATGTGCACTATTCTAAAATATCTGCTAGCAGAATGCTAAAGACATTTGGCTCAACTTGTAGCAGAAGAAAAATAATTACTTCTATTTAAACAATAAACACATTTGCAAGAATAACAGGAAAGTTTCACACGTTTCTGGTTACAGATTGGTTAGATCACAAATACCTTCTGCTTATTCATACTCGTAGGGAACAAAAGGTTACATACTTTCTCTGATCCTCTATATTTATTGCAAACTAAGTTAGAGAGACAAAAATGTCAGCCACTTAGAGACAAAGAAGCTGGGGAAGGAGCAAGTAGCTCCATGAGCCATGAACTATAATAAATACATTGGCATTAGGGATTACTTCTAAGTTCTGGAATCTGGATAAAATTCTGTATTTGAGGACCAATTCTTTGCTCAAAAGGATCACAGAAACACAGATTCATAGAATGGTTTCGGTTGGAAGAGGTCTTGAAGATCATGTATTTCCAACCCCTGTGCCCATAGGCAGGAACACCTTCAACTAGACCAGGAGCTATTAGGGTGGTTGGAGTTTCCCAAGAGGACCAAGGGTTTTTGAATGTGGCTGCTCCTATCTGTCTGTAGAAGGTATCATGAGCTTGGTCTTCCTGGTCTGGTGGGGGTGTAGCAGACCTTCACTCTAGTGTCACCTGTGCCTGCCCTCCCTCTAACCCTGACCCATATGCCCTTGATGCATCTCCAGGTGAAGTTCCATGCACTCCAGCTGGTCACTGGCACAGAAGGAAACACTGCCTCCTCATTTTCCCTGCCTGTCCCTCCTAAAGAGCCTGTATTCTTCCATGCCAGCACAGCAATCACAAGACTCATCCACCAGGTCATGGTGATACAAATAAGATATAGCCCTCCAGGTACATCTCTAATTCCTCTTCATTCCCCATGAGGGGTGCATTTGCATCAAGATATTTAATTTGGGCCCCTAATGAAACCAAATCACTGAACTGAGTGGATGCAATTCCTTTGCACTGCTCTTTGGATTCTTTCCTGCTGACCTGGGATCCATCTCCAGGCTACAGCCATCTCTCACTGGATTGGCACCCAACTGGTAAGAGTAGGACTGACTTCTAGGAGCAGGTAGAACTTCTAGGAGCAGGAGACGTTCCAATAACTTTGGAACGTCTAACTCTAGGAGCAGGAGACTCTCCCAATAACTTTTGTTTAAAGCTTTCTTCACCAGCTTGGCAAGCCCATGACTAGAGATGCCTTCCATTTTTTGGACAGACAGATCCCATCTTCTCCCAGCAGAGGTTTCTCAAAGTGAGTCCCATGGTTTTAGCAGCTGAAACTTTGGCTGTGGCACCAATCCTGTAACCACTTCTTGATTTGCCACATTCAACTGGCCTTTCAAACCCCTTCCCTTTGATCAGGGGCATTAATGAAAATCTACCTGAGCTCTGGAGCCCCTTATGTTGTAAGATGTGCATTCCAGATTTTTACCTTTGATGTTCAAACCAGCCATACTGACATTAATTCCATCTGACTTCTAGTAGGAATAGCGCTGAGATTTCTCCAGTGTGAGGAGGGAATGGAATGACAGAAACAGTTCTATGAAATACTCCCATCCTGGTCTAGTTAGCCTGTCAATGGTATGACAATCAGAATGCACTACACTTAAATTGGCAGAGCTATGACGAGGTATATTATCTAATTGAATATGGCTTTATCAAGCAATGAATCAAATGTAATATCTGTTAAATCTGTGTCTCAGTAGGTTTTAAACTTCATTCAGCAATACAGTAATGAGCAAAATACAAACACTTTTACGGAGTTAAGAGCTTGCAAATTGAGAAGAAATCTCAGTATTTAATCTCCTGTGTACTAACTCTGGTTTATAGATTCTCTCTCAAGCATTTAATGAAAGATACATATTAAGCTTAATTTAAGTAACCATTGTAACTGACAGAAGTTGGTATTTAGACCACATTTAAAGCAAATAACTTTCTTCTCACTGAATGCATTTGCTGTCTTCAGAATATGTTTTCATGAATCTTAATTAAAATTTTCTAAAAGAGAAAAATATGCAATAGAAGCCAGATATCTGGAAATCCAGTATTTCTGAAAAGAAACAAAAAGAAATTAAGATAAAAAGGAACAAGAGACAGATGATTTTAATACTTTATAAGTTTTTAGATTTCTTTAACTCTTTGATCAGAGATAAATCTTATAGAAAATAACTGCTTGTAAAACAACAGTATCTGTGTATGGAAGCAATGTTTGTAGAATCCAAGTCTTAACTTGTCTACATTTTCAATTTAAATTTCTAAATTCCATGCTAAAAATATTCAATTAGTAATTTTATAAAAGCTGTAATTTAGAAAGTAAGTAGGTTAAGTGCATTCAGCCTACTTAGATGCTTGAATGTGCCAGACAGATATAGCTGTCAATTTATTTCTATACTTTTTCTCTTTTTTTTTTCTTTTTTTTTTTTACCAAGAGCTTTTAATAAATTCAGGAGAAATGTCCTCCTTTTCTTACAGTTCAGGTACAGAGGCTTTGGTGCTGGCCTTTGTTGTAAGGGATTGACTTTCTGCAGTGATTACACTTCTTTTTAGGTAAGATTGGTTACAAAATAGTATAGATTTTCTATCTCTTTTTTAAATACCAAAAGAGAAGAAGAAAGAAGGAGAGCTGGATGGTGGAACATGTGTTTATGTGTTTTACTGTCATAAAAATTTATATGGCTCAGGTCCATAAACTCAGTCTTTCAAAACAAACATAAATAAACATTGATATGCTTATGATTTTCAAATAGACAAGGTTATGTTAATGCTTCATTAATTTTTGATCTCGCTGCTATTGTACTTGTTTGTCTTTTACCATTTGTTATTATGGGAGTATTAAAAACTCTATAGCTATGACAGAATCATTCAATTATAACTTCCATTATGAGGTATGTGAAACTGTTATTTTTATATTCTGCAGGGTATATTAAGATAAGTGTTGCAGGTACTTTTCATGAACATGGAGAATTAATATAGATGTCACTTTGTATCACATTATTAATTACTCAACAACTGTAACCTCTGTTTTAAGTGGGTTTTGGTTTTTGTTTCAACAAAAAAATCAGATTAACTTAGAGGTTGATAGGTAGGACTTGCTGCTTCCACAAACCTCACTTCTTAACTTGAGCTAGGAATTTAGAGACTGTAACTACATTGGAATTATTCAAATTATCAACATTTGCTCCCTGGATCCTGCCTAAGGGATCAATAAAAAATCCTTCCTCTTCAGGATATTCTGACATCAGCTTACTGAATGCCCAATAAGATCAATAGACTTAATTAGAAAATAAAGATATTGATTGGATTGCTAAAAAAAAGATCAGACTGCATTAAAACAATATCCTTCAAGTAGTAAAAATCTGTGTTTTCAATGTTGACATAATCTGTTGCTTTTCAAATTAAGCCTTTTATTTTTCTTGCCAGTGATTCAGTACTAAAAAGGACATAATAAAAATGCAAATTTGACCAAAATCACACTTTATGTAGATTATATATTTTAAAATTATAAACCGAACACATATGGTAGCTGCAAACTCCATAAATTTTAACTTTCTTTTTTCACAGTTCTTTTCATTTTAAAAACTCAGCTAGGCAGGAAGAACATTAGTCTTTAAGTTGTGAAGTTAAAAAGTCCTATCAAAGTCCAAAGCAGACCAAAATTTCTTGTTACCAGAAGTTATTGAACATAAGAAGCTCACTGCATGTATCTTTAATTTGCCTTTAAAATTCTCCTAATAAAGGTAAATGGATGAGGGGCTGCATAGAGCACTAGAAATGCCACGATAAAGAACTTACAAGAAATGTCCATTGAATGACCTGCACTGAAACAGAGAGAAGTGAAATTACCCCAGAAACTCAACACTTGAAACCACAAGCTGATTACTCCTTCTAAGCTTTTAGTATCAGTGAGGAAGCAGTGAAGTTTGAAGTTGAGGAAAGATTTCTCTGAAGAGAAATGATATGCTTTGGGGCAGGAAGAGGTTTTAAGATTAAGTATTTAACAATAGCAGACTGGCTAACACATTGAGTAGGTGGCTTGTTGTGCCACATATGAAACTCATTTATTTAGATCTTCATTCAGTTTCTAGCGAGTTATAACAACAAATTCTCCTAAAATTAAATTAATATTTTGGGGTTTTTTATGGTTTTGTGTGTACTTTGCATACATCTTGTATCTGCTCCTGCTAATCATCACATAGAGTGATGATTACCTTCCACGGCTTGCATTCTATCATGATATGTCCAGAAATTCTCAGTCAGAACTGCTCAAAGTAGAGTAGCAAATGTACACAGTAGTGCAGTATACACTCAGGACTTTTGAGACAGAAGTATAACTGTTAAACCTTGGTAATCATACAGCTGTAACAATCCAGATTTGTTTTATGAGTGAGCAATGCAACAGAAGCTGGTCCAAGGAGACATACATATCCCAACACAAGTAAGAGAGCAAAATAGATAATATTCCTCCTGTGCATTTTGTATTAAAGAAGCAAAGGGACCACTGTTCTGATGACAATGTCTATGAATATCCAGGAGGATTACATCTACTGTCTTCTGGCTAGAATACAAACCAGTCATGGATTTTACAAAGATCAACTGGAATCAACTACAGGCAGCTCAGAATTTACTATGTAAAGTCTAGGATTTCACTGTGATTTTTTGGCCTGGTTGTTTGAGGTTACTTCAGTTTATCTACTGCTTATGAAATACTGCTTTGTGTCCAGTGCTTCTTTGAAAGCTAAAATCTGAAAGTGACACGATGGAATATGTACTAAAGGAACACATTTTCAGGAAGAAAATTGATTCAAAAGGTATTCATGTTATATTCACAAGCCAAAGGTGCCAAAATGCTGAGCATTTTGCATAGTCCCTGGAGAGAAAGAGCAGATAAGTGTCCAAGTTAGAAACTTACTAATTTGAGTACAATTACACAACATGGATACAAAACCAGTTTTCCTCTATTAATCGTCTCCTCTGAATCATTGGAACAAAGTAATGAAAATAGATTGTTTTTCTTACTTCTTTGATACGAGGAGTGTTTTTTGTGGTTGGTTGTTTGTTTGTTTTTGGTTTGTTTGGTTTTGGTTTTGGTTTTGTTTCTGTTTCTGGTTTTGTTGTCTTTTTTTTTTAATATGCAATTATGGAAAAAAAATTCATTGTGGAGACTTAGAAAACCAAAGTTCTTACTTCACAAGGCAGGGCAGTCAGACTGCACTTTAATATGTATAATTATTGTATGTATAATTGCCTTTTATGTGTTGATTCCTTCTCTTTCCAATCTTCATTAAGACTAGGTTAACGAAAATTTGTAAGCGTATCATAAACTACGGATTTGTAAAAAACATACTTTTTAATGAGTTAGTCAAATACTAGCTGACTAGTTTTTTCAGTTAGGGAAGAATGCTTTCAGTTTTGCAGGAAAAAAAAAGGTATTTCTATATAAAGCTAGAAAATTTACCATATGCATATCAATAAATATCATTTTTATGGAAATTGACATAACAGTAATGGGACACAGGCAGATGGAGAAAATTTTTCTTGGTCTGTGTGTGATATCCACTGTACTATCTAAATAAATCACCACATTATGTTTAAAGTAAAGTAATGAAGTATGTTTAAAATTATTATAGAGGACCACTTTTTCCTGTGCCTACATCAGTCACATTCAGGAACACTGTCAGTAAAAATCACTTTATCCATTATTAACAAGTCAAAGTATTTACCTACAAATTTCTCATAAAGCCTTGTTGTATGAAACAGCATTACAAGAAACAACAGGAACTTTGACAAACTTCAGCTGATCTGCTGACAGTGTTTGTTCTGTTGTTTCTGTAGTATAGTGTGTTGTTAATAGTGTGAATCAATATCTGAAAATGGATGAACCTCCCAGTGTGTTTTATGTAGCAGATGTCTGAATGCTTACAGCAGAAGTTTGTAGTGGGGTGGTATTAGAAGGCATTTTCATCACTTGAAGTTGGAAAGGAAAAAACAATTAAAATTTTGAGTATCTTCTGCAAATAAAAATGGAAAGGAAAGGAAAGGAAAGGAAAGGAAAGGAAAGGAAAGGAAAGGAAAGGAAAGGAAAGGAAAGGAAAGGAAAGGAAAGGAAAGGAAAGGAAAGGAAAGGAAAGGAAAGGAAAGGAAAGGAAAGGAAAGGAAAGGAAAGGAAAGGAAAGGAAAGGAAAGGAAAGGAAAGGAAAAGGAAAGGGGAAAAAAGCCCTCACATATGAACTGATCATAACCAGCAACTAACCCTACCTAGCTGCTGGATCATTCCCTCTTCAGTGGAATGAGAGAGGGAGTCAGAAGAGCAAAACCCAAAAACTTGTGGGTTGATATAAAGGCATTTCAATAGGTAAAACAAAAATTTCACACACAAGAAAAATGAGGCAAGGAATTAATTAATTGCTTGTTATTGGCAGGCAGGTATCAGCCCTTCCAGGAAAGTGGGGTTGCATCCTGCTTAATGATTACTTGAGAAGACAAACACCACTGCTATGAACATTCCTCCTTTCTCCTCCTTTTCCTGCAGTTTTTTCTGTTGTGCACATCATAGAGTGAGGCATGTCCCACTGGTCATCTCATGTCAGCTGTCTTGATCAGGTCCCCTCCCAGATTCTTGTGCACCCCAACCTGCTCACTGAGGTGATTGGGTCAGATATGGGGACTCTCACAGAACTGCACAATGGTTTGGGTTGGAAGGGACCTTGAATGCTACCTAGTGTCAGCAGCCCTGTTCTGGGCAGAGACACCTTCAATTAAACCAGGTCACTCAAAACCCTATCCAGCCGAGTCTTAAAAACTTTCAGGGATGGGTATCCAAAGTTTCTCTGGGCAAACATTCTAGTTCCTCATCACTCTCATAATAAAGACTTTTTTTCCTAATATCTAATCTAAACTTAATCTCTTTCAATTTAAGCCCATTTCCTCTTGTCCTGTCACTACATGCCACTATAAATAGTCTTGCCCCATCATTCCTGTAAATTCCCTACAGGTACTGGAGAGATGATTAAGGGAGGGGTGGGGAAGGGGGGTGGTAAACAGATTGCTTCTACAGCAGGGAACCTCAAACTTGAGCTCAGCAGGGGTGGTAAAAGAAATTCCATGTTCCCTTTGTGATTTCCATCACGATGAGTGTAACTGAGTGCGGCCAACACTAACCACAATGCCACCAGGACTTCAGGATACTGTGACACCCCCACTGCAGACTCTTCTACAGAAAGGATCCCAAAGAGCATCTTTGAATCATCTCTATTTGATGCATACTGAAATAATCAGTTTATCCCTTTTGGGAGTTTTTTGAAGGTTGTCTATTCCTCAAGGGCAAATCCACCATATAAAATGAAAAACACCATTAAAAAAATCTGTGGGGAAGTGGATAACAGACCTAAACCAGAAGAAATTTGGATTATTTTTAAGATTAATATTATATTACACAATTAAATCATAGGTTTTCTTTCTTTCTATGATAAAGTAGGAAGTGGGGAGGGGTATGATTTACTGCATACTTCAAAAATTGCCTCTGCAAAAATCCTTGCATACAGTACAGCATGAACTTGTGTTGTTATGAATCATTTCTCTACATAGAACAGATAGAGAAACCAATATACTAATGAGTAACAGCTCAGTTTCTAGAGGCAGATCTTCGGCTATGTGTTTGGTGATATTCACAGAGCAGAGTTATATTTGGCTTTCTACATCTAAGTCCATTATCAGTTCTAAGATTTGCTGTAAATCCCATCTACTATGTACAGCATTACAGAACAGAGACATAAATCAGGATACTCTGTTGTCTTAAAGCCATAAGATTTACACATATACAAGAAATATAAATTTTATTAGGTGCACTTCTTAAATCCTTTTCTGAAAAAGGGAATTCCTTCATGAATCAGACCTGAAGTACCACAGCAGAACCTTTATTAAAGGCTTGGTTCATAGAAGTTCATAAATCATCAGTGGCTTCAATGTCTGACTAGTGCAATAGTGTAATAGAGCTCTGCTAATTTAACTGAAGTATCTGACCTATATCTATTCCAGACCCCCCTGCTCAAGAGACTACCCAATCAAATAAAACTGCTTTAAGATGCGCTGTGTGTTTTAGTCCAAAGAAATTAATGGGATCACTTGGAGCTGAAGTATCTGAAAGGCAATAAAACTGTATTTCTCAAGTCCTCATCTCAATGATAGGTTTATGATTTCACTATCCTGTAGAAGTATCAGAGGTAGCAAAGACAGGCCTATCTGACTGAACACATGAGCTGAACCAACTTTCTAATGACTGACTGTGCACACAGACAAAACAGTGATGACACAAAGCCAATTGCCTAATAATCCTGTTGTAGCTGTAGAACATTGCACAAATATTTAGGGGGTAAAAGACAAAATCATATTGAGGATAATAAATATGCTTTCATTCCACTTCACAGTTGATAAATTATTAACAGCTTAACTTCTCCAGATGATGTGCCTATGCAGGGGAAGCTTCACTAATTCTTAAGACTCTGTAGACTCACTTCCTGGCAGCAGCCTCCAGTTGCCTTCCCCTGGTACCTGAGAGCCATAATTCAACAGGATAACTGTCATGGCAGAGGACTAAAGGACACTTTAAAATATGTCATTAATTAATGAGTCCATGTGTGGCACAGTAAAAGTACTCTGTACAGTGACTGGAAGAAGAATTTGTCTTTTTCTTGATGGAGCTTTTGCTCAATGAAGTTACAAGGGAATTAAATATTCAGGCCAACCATACTTCTTCATAGACCCTAAAGAGCATTATCTATGTCAAATATATGACTTATTAATCAGACCAAATGGTTTACTCATGTGACTGGAATATTCTGCTAATCTCTGCAATAAAGATGGCCTATTTGAAACAGATAATGTTTTTATTATCCAACAAAATATTAATCATAATAGATGTTCACAAACCAATGAATATGCTGGAAGTTAGGTATAAAGTATTTCTACTTCGCTTTTATTGGATATAAAATTCTTCATTTAGATTTTCAAATAACACCGCTCTTGGTAAATGCAATTATATTATTTTATGTGCAATATTTCAAATTCTGTTTCTCCTTTGGAAGAAATTGATTTTACATTCAAAATCAAGCTGGTCAGATTATGTGGAGAAAGACAGCTGGGTGCCTGCAAGGTGCTAAATACTCTACAGTCAAGTCTCCTAACTCATTTCTTCAGCAGCCCACCTTTTAAATAAAGCAACAGACTAGACAGAAAATAAAGAATATTGATAGATAGCAGCTTTGAAGAAAAAGGCTAACTGCTTGCAATTTATTCTTTGCAACTACTTGAGAATATATCTACCCAAAATCAAGTTTAGTAACACCCTAAGTGTGAAGAAAATAATATACCTCATGATAGATAAATGAGATAAGCATGATTTCTAGTCAACAAAGGGGACATCGCTCCAGAAAATTAGCATTTGTCAATGCAATCAGTGCAGGCAGCATGTCATGTCTATCAATACTTGGGGAAGTAATGTTACAAAAACCTGAAATTAAGATGTAAAATTTTGAGAGATGGCAAGGAAACTACTAGCAGTGCAGCCTTAAGCAAAATTTGTGTGTCAACAAATATTTGGTATGCATGCCATAGAATATAACCCATGCACAGAAAATTAATAGTCTGTAGGATATGTTGTAATTTTAAAGGGAGATGGGAAGGAGGGCAACTGAACAAAGAACCAAATTAGCACCTAGAGAACTGGTGATGGTTTCTAATGAAGTTACACCTTCACAGATTGCAGTCAGGAGATGGTAGGCCTCAGGTTAAGTTTACATTATGTGCATGACAATTATCTGTTTTCTTCATCTGCTTTAATTCTAGTGGTAAAATAAACATTACTTGTGTCTGTTCTGTCAGTTGTATCTATAACTGTTCACCAGCTTCTTGAGGGAAGTAATGTGCATATTTAATAATTTAATCAATATCTACTAAAGAGATGTGATTACCGAATGAATTGATGCAAAAATCAGACACTTGGAAAATAAAAATTCTATTTGATAATGAGAAGGAGGGACCTGAGAGAGAGCAGTAATAACCCAGAAAGACCAGTGACTCCTCTCTGGTCATGTATGAATCTCTACTTCTGTGGCACTGGGCCTATGGAAGTTGAAAATAATCCAAAGTTTTCTATATTTTAGAGGACCTCTCTGATTAAATTGCAGAGTAATTACACATATTCTGAGATATATCTCAGGTATTAGATTAGCTCTTGATCAATAATTAGCTGCATTAGAGTTTTGTTGACTAACTAGTTCTTCACTTTCTGTTATCAGCAGCAGAATTCATAAGAGGGTCAACAACTGTAGGCTCCAGACTACAGGGAATATCAATGGACTTCCAGTAGTTATAGTGGTGGATGAGCAGAGTAAAAATACACATCCAAACAAAACCCACTATTCCATCACAAACAAAGCAAGTAGAATAGAAAACAGAATTCCCACGCTTCACAGGACTCCACAGTTGACCCGTTGCAATTTTACTGCTCATCTGTCTGATGCCTTCAGATGCAGAACATAAGGAAAGTTTGGCAGAAGTTCAAGGGGCTTGGATTTTAAATTTGTAAAGTCTCTGTAAATTTCTTTGAATACACTACAAAGAATGATTCCCCTTAATCAAAATCATAACTGAAGGGATAATAGAATCTTCTCACCTACAGGATGTTCTTCAGCTGTGCACAGGCTACATGCATGCCCCAGCGTAGTGAATTATTTTAATTGTCTTTGACAAATTAAGATGCACTCTTTCATTGAGTCAGTTAGCTACAGCAGACTGGCTGAAAATGACAGATGACATGATAATGATAGCTAAGAAATTAGGCATATGAGGAAGGTTCTTTAAAACATACCCCGTAACTACTCTGCGTCACAGCAGCCTTTCTTGTCAATGTGAACTTTATTAATCAACACAGACACAGAGAAACATCCTTAATAAATGAGAAGTGTGGAAGATACCTTTTCCTCCAGAGCTCTATAGGAGGTAAGTGGTAAAGGAAGAGTCCATTTTCTATTTTAAATGAGAGCAGATGTACTGTTTTCAACAGGTAAGTATGGTTAGGAGTCACCTTAACTGAAATCTCAACAGTCTACTTCTTCTTCTTTGTTCAGCTTAAAAATTGTCTGCAAATGCTAAGTGAAATCTAGAGACATTCTGAAATTCTTGCATGTCAAAGCATTCTCTATTCTTGTTATGAGCTGACAAAAGGGATTTCAGATGCATGGATCCATAGAGCTCTTTCAGACAAGATGGTGTAAAGTCATAACAGAAGAGGAAAGGACACAGACCCTGTGCCAGCTGCTTTACATTACAAGGCAGAACAGAGAGGTCTATTTGACCTTCCTTTGCTCTTTGTCTCATCATATTGTGTAATACATATTTAAATGTTTTTATATATGTAATATATTGTGGTGGTTCAACCCCAGCAAGAACCAAGCCCCATATAGACATTTGCTCACTCTGCCACCAGGGATCCGGGATCGGGGGGAAAAAAGGATGATTCAAAGCTGGAAAACTCACAGGTTGAGATAACAGCAGTTTAATAGGGGAAAAAAGAATGTCCATGTACACTAGCAAAGTAAAACACTGCTTCCCATAGTCAGGCAGATGTCCAGCCTCCTCCAGGAGAGCAGGACCCCATCATGCTCAGTTGCTATTTCAGAAGACAAATGTCATCACTCCAAACATTCCTCCGTTCCTCTTTCTTCCCTCACTTTATATTCTGAGTATGATGCCATGTAGGCATGCCATGTAGGATGGAATAATCTTGTGGCAGTTTGGGTCACCTGTCCCAGCTGTGTCCCTCCCAACCTGCCATGCACCTTCAGTCTTCTCACCAGCTTGGCCATACAAAAAAAGAGAAGGCCTTAACTTTGTTTATGTCCTGCTCAGCAAAAACAAGAACATTTCTATATTATCAACCCTGTTTTCTGCACAAACCTCAGCACTGGACACCACGAAGAAAACCAACTCCACCCCAGCCAAAACCACCACATATATACACACATATATCTTGTCTCTAGCATAAGTTATTAGAGGAAGAATATCTATTGAAGTAAGAATTTCAAGAAGCTCAAATGAATCACATTTTTGAATAGAATGTAAATGAATCAAACTTTCTCTAATTGAACACGAAGGAAAAATGTGAGTTTAATCTAACAGACAAAATAATTTCTAGGGTAAATATGTGAAAACTGATGCTGGAACAATTATCTCACCTTCTGTTGGTAAGAAACTTAAACACAGAAAGAGCATACCAATGGCAGTGATTTTCCCTTCAGGTGAGTATGGAGAGAAGACTGTGTGAGGAAGAGGTAAAACAATAAATCCTGCAGCTTTCTTGACTGTAGCTAAACCAGAGCATAATTAGCAGGCCAAATTAAAAGCAGGCCTGATTGGTTATGGACCAGACAGGGGAGACTTGTTAAATCTGTCCAGGGTAGTGAGGTAGGTGACACAGCACTCGCAGACAGCTTAACCACAACAAAACCTCTTAGAATTAAAACATTAAATCATTTGTGGTGTTTCATGGGAAGGCTGTTAATTGTCCTGCTGCTCAGTGACTTGGAATGTTAATGGATTCCTGGGAACTGATTTCCAGTGCAGGCCTGTAATCAGCCTAATGAAAAGTTGCTCTGAAATTCAGTTTCTGAACAGCTGTGGAAGGGGGAATATCCTGGCCTGTATGTGTAATACTTAATCACATAACAAACTGACATGCTGAGTCACAGAAACCTTTTATAAATCACATTTATGAGGCACTTCTGCCCTAAATGCCTTTGCCCTGTAATTCCTTTCCACAGTCTGTTCAATCATGGAATACCAGGTAGGAAGGGAAGTTCAGGATCATCTGGTCTAACTCTTCTTGGCAAAAAACATGGTATAGACAAACTGGTCCAGCACCTTGTTCAGTTTAAATTGCTTAAGCTCTTTCTTAAATTTCAGTGAGTAAATCTTGCACATACATGGTTTACAAAGAAACGAATTTTCTGCAATTATTGGGGGTGTAGTGAATTGTGGTGTAAACAATATGGATGTTTTAATGTAGGTTTGAATGACTTGAAAAAATTATCTATGCCTTGGAAATAATCCAGCCATCCTTATCATATTCTAAAAAACTGAGGGATAGTTGTTGTTATTACCTTTATTCAAACTCACCATATTTTCACTTTGTATTTCTGTCTTACATTTCAAACAAAGTAACAGTCTCAGAGCCCAACTGGTCTCATCCACCAAATGGGAGAAAAGGACACAGACCGTGACTTTTCTAGTACAGGGAGGAGAACAAAGATCCAGTGACAATGTATTCAAGCTAGGAATAAATTCAGAACTTTTCTGCCTGGCCATGTGCCCTCAATTTCCACCCCACAGCAAAGAAGAGATCAAGGGCATCAGGCTTTTTCAGGAATGCAGCTTTGGGAGAAATAAAAACTTTTTCTGCTCTGGCTGTTAACAAAAATCTGGTGTCAATGCCTTTCTTTGATCCTGTTGTTGATGGATAACAATTTTCTTCTGTAGACAATTAAAAAAAACCCAAAACTGCAAACTAGATTTTTTTTCCCCTATTCTGGATCATTTTATTAAATCTTTAATAAAGACTAATCAAAAACTACTTAGAAGGCTGTAGAAACCAGATTGTCATTCTGGTGTGGTACACATTTTATTAATACTAGTGATAAACAATCAACAACAAGTGTTTTAATCAACAGAAAGAACAGGTGCTACAGGAAAGATGGACTTCACAGTGAAAAGTGACCTGCACAAAATCACTCAGTCAGTTTGCCATGGCATCCAGTCATAAACATAGGAATCATATAGGTAACCACCAGGAGCTGAAGGCATCTGCCTGAATTTCCAGTCAACATATAATGTTAATCTTTCTCTCAGCATCAAAGTTTCTTATAATGAGCAGGACAGCGTTTCTCAACCGAAATTTTGTCTTGTTTCTTTTAAGTCAGCAGTAAAACTTTCATTCACTTAAGCAATGCAAACAGCAGGCTTGATTGTCCTAATTAAATTAGTTATAAGCACCAGAGTAGCACAATCTGACCTTCACATGTAAAGTGAATATATATGCACTTTCCACAGATAAATTAATTGGAAAAATGATTAAGAGGAAAAATGGACTTACCATACTTACATCACCCCCGCATTATGCTAATACTTAATATAACAGGAGCAGTAGAAAGCTTACCTATTGTACTTACATCACCCCTGCATTATGCTAATACTTTTTGCTTCAGCAACATCAATCTGATGAGGCATTAACATGCTCTATCTCTGAAGTGATGTACAGTAGCACTGATGATATGTTAGTTTAAATCATTGTCAAAATGATACTGCTGTAATACTGCTATGTTGATGATTTGATCTAATGTATTGCTGGAGAAACACCATGCTGATTACATGCCAGTGTAATAGATCATTATTTTCCTGTCACTGTGAGGATACTGTAGAATAATCCATGGAAAAAGAAGGAAGACAATCTGACTGAAAAAGTCTCTTAAAAGAAACTTCTTTAAATATTCATTAAAATGGTCTCTTTTTATTTAGCCACAGAGAATTCAAGGAAAATAATTTTGCCATAATCAAGGATAGAGACATATAAGTTTCCTAAATTCTTTTTGCAAATACAACAATAATAAATTAGAGGAGTAGCGTTAATTTACATTTTTATTGTTCTACAAAGCAGACTGAAAGGGGAATCAAAAGCACATCAGCTAGATTAGTAGAAACTGAGGTAGTTAAAGAGTGACCTCCAAAGACACCTAATACATTGGTTCTTTGGACAATACAAAGCACATGTCCTTGGTGTGCAGGTGGATAGCTAACAACTGTCAAGAGACATTTCTCCTGGCTCCTTAACCCAGTAAAACTCAAACAATTTCTCCCTCCCTGAGCTCTCAATGAAGCAAAACAGCAATAAGTTGTGATTCTTCAGATGCTTACGTAAGCATGTGAGAGGAGGATTAACAAAGGTCTCTGACTGTATTTGATGCAAGTGGTTTGGAGACACTTTGAATTCCTCCAGGGAATGCTGACCCAGGAAAACCCTAGAGCTTTGGTATTTCCCTTTCCTGCCAGGAGTCCAAGGGCTTCATACTCTTTGACAAGGAAAGTCTAGAGACCTGAATTACCTTTCTTGAGATGATATCTACACAAGTTTCCAATTCAGGAAAGTAAAACTCCTTGGAGCTCCAAACTTTGGGCGTACTGAAAATCCTGGCTTCCCACATCTGTATTTTTAAAAGCAATTATCTGTCATGAATCACTTTTGTAATACCTTTTTGCAATACTTTTTCCATCACTGCCTGTCAAAAAAGGGTAAGGAAAAGAAATCCTCTTTTTAGATGTCCCTTCCCCATATGAGCTCCCTGTGCATGTTCAATGTACAAAAATAATTTAAAAGTCTATGACTTACTGCTGACACAGTCATCTCTAGTGGAGTCTGCCTTAAAATTCTGTGTGCTTGTTTCTATCCTGTTGTAAGGGTCAATACCAAAATAATAAGAAGAAAATGAAAAGTAGGTATGATTGCATTTGCTGGTACATCTCATTAGGAACTAGTCACAACCTCAAAAGCTGCTGAACCTCTGTGAGGCCACAAGGTCAGACTTCATGGCAAGGTGAACTATTCAAAGCTAGTGACTTACATTCTCCATTTTTATGCTTCTTAAAAAAAAAAATCAAAATACTAATCATTCTGTATAACAAATCATTTGATAGAGAAGAGAAGCTTATTTTTCTTCCCAGGCCTATTCCTGCTTGAGTATGTTTGGGTTTCTGCCCTCTCTAACAGTTTTCAATAGTCTTTTGCCTTTACTGAAGCCTGTCTTTTATGGCAATATGTCACTGTAGAGAATTTAATTTTAAACTATCATGAGAGTCTAAAGATTCCATTCCTACTGTTACAGTCATCGCTATGGTGACCTATGACCCCAGTTAAAGCTATTTTAGACTTTCTTGTTCCCTTGTAGCCAGAATGGATGTTAGGAGAGAAGAGCATTGTTTGTGATACCTTTTAACTTCTTTATTAAACACCTGATTTCAATCAGACCAAGAAGTATCTTTCTGTTCTGTGGGGAAGTTGAGGTGGTTGTCTCCTAGACTAAATGCGGAACTCATAGGAAAGTGACTCCAGAGATTCAGGATGTGGGAATACTTCTATTTAGCAAGTAATCATCAATCACCTTCTGCTGTGCTGCTGGAAGTGACATTTTCTCTATGAGATGGGAAATTAATGTCTTCATCATTTTGATATTGAACATTTTCAGAAGCTTTCACAAAATTAGCAATGTTAGTGCTTAGTTACTAGCCAGATTTGGGGTAGATAATGATGTCTATCTAACACAAAATTAATCCTTAAGTTTCACCTACATACTTTTACTTCCTGGTCTGCTTAGTGCTCCTGTAGTTGGCTGGTTGGTTATTGTGTTCCCTGCAAAAATGACCACCTGACAGCAGCTACAAATTGATACTCAATGCCATTCCATTAAGGGTTTACTTAAATTCTTTCTACTTCTGAGGCTTGGCTGAGATTATCTCAAACATAGAGTTCAGCCTAAAGACCATTTTAAAGCTGAGAATATGTCGCTTCAAACACTCTTGGTTTATATTTCTACAATACCGGTCCAATGCATTTCCCTGTTTATCTAATAGAACATTAAAACAAATCAAAAATATCCCTTAGAAAAAATGTAAATAATTGACACAAGTATTAGTAGCTTTTGCCATGCACTTGGTTCTTCGGGAATGTCTACGAAAAGTTGTCTGAAAAATACATTTTTGTATAAATCTGTACTTATTCCTGAAATATTACTTCTGCTGTTTGGGCAAAAGGTAAGAAAGAACCAGGGGATTTATCCTCAGTATCTCCTGCCTCATATGCTGTCACATATTTGACTGCTTGAGTTACTAGTACACACATCAGTGGGGATCCCAACCCAGAGTCATGCATTCATTTGATCTCTCTGAAATTCCTGCTGCTCACACAGGATGCAGTGACTAGAATAAAGCCTCACAAAAAAACAGTGTACTGTGGATTAGCTATAAATATAACACTGTTGTTACTTGTGTGTAACTTTCTTTATAACAAAACTGAGCAGACAGCTTGGCAGTCTAGCAACAGTGCATTAGGTTGTTACACAAAAATCCCTGTGTCATGTGTTCCTTACTTAAAGTTATTCATTCCTTCTATAGCCGAACAAGGAATTTATTAGTGGGAAATAATTACTTTAAAATTTCTCTCCCTGTGGGCAATCTCTGTCTCTCACACATTCACTGGAGTTTCTCTCCAGAGCAACCAATACCTTGGTCTGCTTTCCCACTGCAAAATAACAGATGTATCTTCATACTTTGAAACTGAGTGTAATACTAAGTTTCTGTGTGCACGGCCTGTAGATGTTCCATCTACAACAAGAAGGCAAACAAGAAAATCAGGACAGTTATGTCCAACCACAAATCTTTCAGATAGATGAGATCTGGGAAAAAAAGAATGCTCTGAACAAAAAACAAAAATAAACCCCCCAAAAAAGCCAAAACCAAAACCAACAAACAAACAAACAAACAAACAAACAAAAGTGAGAGGTCTTCCATCATATAGGAAGATCCCTTCAAGGTTTCTTTAACCATATATTCACTCTTTACCAACTGCTGATAACGGTTTCATAAGGAAGAATTTAAGACCAGGACAAGTATATACTGATACTTCCCGAGTGTGTTCTCCATAGTTTTAGTCTGTGAGGCAGTTTTGCATTTTTGTAACTCAGGCTTAAAAAGGTTTCACTGAAATCTTCCTAGCCCTGAAAGGAAAAGGGAGAGTATTTCTAATGAATACTTATCAGAAAAAAAAATTAAAAATGAAGAAGAAAAATACCCCCCAAACATCTCCATTTGGACCCCCCAAAAACCACAGACAACCAAACCAATCAACACCCAACAACCAAACACCCAAGATCGTATAAGAGAAAGGAAAGATGTCAGGGTCAGGGTAAACCTAGAGATTTTCACATTTTTATAAAATAGGAAAGGAGTGAGGAGAGGGATATTCTTCATCCAGATGATTCTGAATCCTCCACAGATTCCATTTTTAGGGAAGAGTCCTTGCTACACACAGCACCATTTTCCACAGTAGGGGAAACAGCATGGATCATTTGCTGCTTCCCTAATCCAACAGGCAGAAATAAGGAGTAGCAATAACTGAATGAATTGGAAAAGCACACCACAAGAAAACAAAGAAGGAGTACTGATTTAGTTCTGAAAAAAAAAAAAAAAAAAGACACCTCCTTCCGTTGTTATGACAGTTATTTTACTCTTCAGCTATTTTCTCCATGTATGGAATATGATTCAAACTTTGAAGTCTTGGTGAAAAAAAACAGTACTTTTAAATTGCCAGTGCATGTGGCCCACCTTTTTCCTGAAGCTGGATTTCTGAAGCAGGAATCTACAGGAAGCATGTTATTCAAAGACATATTCTACTCTTATGGAAGGAAAGAGCCAAACCTAAATGCTTTCTCCAAGAAAACAAACAAAATTATACCCACAACAAGCAGACATCTGTTTGGTTTTATGTAAAGATTTTCCTACCAAGTTTAGTTCCTCCAGGAGACAACAAAATCATTGCTGCACATCAGCTTTCTAGTGCTGCTCAAACACAAATATCCCTGCAGCATGCTACTGTACAAATGATTTTGCAAACATTTGATATATTTTAACCATTAAAAAATCCTAATTAATCAAGGAGAATTTTTGGATCAAAATGAGTGTAATTTAGAAAAGGTATTTTTTGATATATATGTCCTGTTCCAGTTCTTTAAAAATACTTTTTTTATTGTATTCAAATCAGTATATGCAAATGTTTGCTTTAATTAAATTAGCATTATATCTGTTTTCTGAAACTTTTTCGATGGTTGCTGCTTTAAATCTGTCCTTCCATACAGAGCACCAAGGGCATTTCAAGTTTATTGAGTGAACAGGCATTACATTATGTGTCGTTTTTACCCTTGTGAGGGAAGACATTACTTAAATTAAATGATGCTGACTGTCAATACCATGCCACAGACCTTACATTTGTGTCAATGAATAACAATGTTTGGTGCAGGGTGGATAATCTTCAGCGTTGTTTCTAGTTACTGCAATTATTGCCTAAAAAAAAAAAAACCACAACCGTCAAGTTCTGCTCAATCAAATTTTACATCTGTGCTCGCTTGCCCTGTGGCTGCTGCTCTGCCTCTAAAGGTGTTGGGGTAATGCAGGCAGACCTTCCTAAAGTTTGGTGTGCAGGGACACCTAGCGGCACAAGGATGACAGACCTGATCGACAGGCTGATTATTCCAGTGCCTGGGACTCCTTCAGGAGACCCAGAGAGGGACGACCAAGCAAAGGGATGTGAATCCTTCCCGCCTTCAGGGACTGTGATGGAGAGCAGGAGTCACTTGTAGTGTTAGCTGTAGATCTCCTTTCACCAAATGACACTTGCTAAGAAGGTAACAGGGCAGAACCTTGCTAGCATTTAAACCTGTCATGTTGCTCTGGTTTCTCGTATCAGTGAACAAGTCAACACATGGCACTGCTGAGACTGCCATCCGGGAGTGGTGCTATTTATTCTAGTGACGAGTGTCTGCTTTTCATTATTTTATGTCCTTTTCTACACAGGTTTATATCACCAAAATAACTGAACAACTTCTCTGAAATAATTTTAAAATACAACTAACATTTGTCATGTTTTGCTTCTTCTTTTTTTCTTTTGGAGAGAAACACTGACTGTGAAATGACTTCCAAGCAGGCAAAGTTTGCTTATGACTCTCTGTTTGAATATATATGTTACTAAATTGTACTACATGAAGCATAAAGGGGTGATTTGTTTATCCTTAGTTTGTCAAGGTAGAAGCAGGTGACAATTTGCTCCTTTGAACTAGACTTCTAAGATAGTTCTGACTTCTCAAAGGTAGCACTTGATTTTATTGTAGATAGTTCTGTTATGCTGAAAGAACAGAACTGTCATTTGTGGACATCAGTGGTTGCACATTTTCTGCATCTGATTGCAGCTTACTGCAAACAAACCTCACTGACATAAGTTCTGACTTTAGTGATAACCTGGTTTTAAATTAATATGGAACATAGCCTGGGGCGTCAAATTATGCTAAGCCTTTTCACTGTAAGAAAAAGTAGGAACAAAAAAGGAAAAAAAAATACACATAATATATATTCATGTGAGAATATCAAATATTTGGACTTATTTGAAAAAAAGAACTTCAGCAATGAAATATTCATTATAAGCACACAGAGAGAGTGAGAAAGAGAGAACACATAGTTGTATTATGACCAGGTCCTTTATGTGTACCAAATAATTCAGGCTACATCAAAAGATACTACTAAAGATATGATTTTGAAAGTCTATTTGTATTATTAATATACTTTCCTTCTGCCATGCAAAAGTTTGTCTAATCATAAAAGTTTTGGAATATTAGAATATAAAATTATAGGAAACAAAAGGAATGAAAGTGGGGATAAGAGCCTGTACAACCTGTACTAATTTCTTACAAATTTATTGAGATTACTTTACAGAGTTAAGGAAATCAGGAAAAGAAAATAGTTTGGGTTTTTTTTGTTTTGTTTAAATTTTCCAATTGCAAAGAAATAATTACCATTGTTTTGTAAAAGGGTAATTCTCATATTAATTTTCATAGTAAAAGGCTTCCAATCAAATTATTTCTATCACCTCTGATTGTCACATTTTCAAAATGCTGATATTTGGAAAGATACCTCAGAAATTATCTTCAAAATGTGAATAATGAAAACCATGAAATCTACAATTAATAAAAATCCAAACCATCTTCACCTTCCAATAGTTCACTTTTTCTATAACATTCCTGTGTTGGATTTGCACTGCCTGGTTTTCAGCAGTGGAGGGGCCACAGAGGTGGCTCCTGTGAGAAGCTGCTGGAAATTTACTCCAGGTCTGGCAGAGCTAATCCCTAATAGCACTGAAGATGGACATGCTGCTGGCTAAGGCTGGGACAATTAGAGATGATGGTAACACCCCCGTGATAACATATATAAGAAAAAAGCAAAACAAAAGTAGTGGAGTTTTAATTGTAGCCAGAGCAGAGGAGGAGGTGGGAACATGTGAGGGAAACAACATGGAGACACCAAGGTCAGTGGAGAAGGAGGGGCAGGAGCTGCTCCAGGCACCAGAGCCGAGATTCCTCTGCAGGCCATGGTGAGACTGTGGGGAAGCAGCTGTGCCCCTGCAGCCAATGGGGATCTACAGGGGATGCAGAGATCCACCCACAGCCCGTGGGGATCCATGGGGGATGCAGAGATCCACCCACAGCCCATGGAGATCCATGGGGGATGCAGAGATCCACACGCAGCCCATGGGGATCCACGGGGGCTGCAGAGATCCACACACAGCCTGTGGAGGAGATACCCTGCCAGAGCAGTGGATGCCTGGAGGAGGCTGTGATCTGGTGGGAGACCTGGTGGAGAGAGGGGCCCTGCTCCGAGGCTGGAGCAGCCTGTCCTTGGAGGACTGCACTCCATGGAAAGAGAGACCCATGTCACGGCAGTTTTGGGAGGAGTGTCTGCCTGTGGGAGGGGCTCACGTTACAGCGGGTGCAGTTTGGCTGCTGCTCATGGGGGTGGACCCACGCTGAAATAATTCACAGAGAACTGTCTCCCATGGGAGATTCCACGGTGCAGCAGGGGAAGGACTCCTCTCCTGGAGCAGTGGAAGGAAACCTCAGGTAATGAACTGACCCCCCATGCCCTGTCTCCCTGCAGTGTCGGTGGGAAGGAGGGAGGGATAGGGGGAAAAAAGGTGTTCCTTAAGGGATTATTTTTACTTCTCATTATCCTTCTCTGATTTTGTTACTAATAAATTCAATTTATGTCTCTAAGATAGGCTTGTTTTACTCTTGGCGTGTTTTCTCCAGGTTCTTATCTCAACTCATGAACCCTTTTTCCTTCTCTGCCCACATCTGGCAGTGGAGGGTGAATAAGTGGCTTTCGTGGGTGCCTGGCATTTGGCCAGTGTCGAACGTGACAATTCTTAATATTTATTTGTTGGTTCTGGTTGTGAAAAAACATCATCCTCTAATTTTAATACAGTAATGAATATTCCAGGACTCCATCTTTCATATTAAACAGCCATCTTTCTCCTTGACAATTCAGGATATACCTGACATCAACAGGCAAATGTTTTATTCACATGCAGAAGAAATCTCTGACAGTTGATTATGCTGTCATATTTCCCCCTGTAACTCAACGTATCAAAACATTAGCCAGCATTCATGTGAATCACCAAGGCAATATTCACCAGATGTAATATCTGCAATGAACTAATTTTGGATAATAAACTAGAAAATACTTCAGGGGAATTAGGATTGAGACTGCTGTTTCACTCATATGAGTGATGTTCATATCACTCATCTCAATAGTCTATATACCCAAATATACTTTTTAGAACTATAGGAAAAAGGGGATAATGGCCAAGAAATTCAAATGAATATGACATGAATATGAATGGTATGATATATGAATATAAAGTTCAAATGAATATGATTAAGAACTGTATCTCGTGTAGTTTAGCAAATTATTTAACTACATTCATTAAATCTTGTACATATATGCAATTGAGCAGAGCGCTCCAATCAATAACCTACAAAACATTCTCTTCTGATGCTTGGAGCTGAGAATCACCACTGCTGTCCACAACACTGGGAAAAGAGGATAATACAAAGCACTGAAAATTTGATTTTTGCTTAAGTAACATTTTAATTTGTGCAGTGATGCAAAGATTTAACAGTAATTTGCACTACCACGTGATTAACTGAGATCATAGCAATATTCAGATAATGGGCAGGTGTTGGGTGAAACTCAGGTCTGTTGCAGGAAAATGAACAAGTTGTAACCAAGAGTTCTTCCTCCATATTTTAGAGAGGAAAAGCAGTGATTTATTCTAGCTATCATGAACATATATTTATAAGATCACTGGGGCTCTGGCTTCAACAAGTATAGTAGTGTCCATCCTCTTCCTCTTCCTTCTCCTTCTGGGCCTGTGGAGGGAGGTCAGGGCCACTTCTGCTCCCGTGTGGCAGACTTGGATACGGTCTGGGATCAGCCTCCCTGGGTCTCCTCCTCCCATGAGGGCTGTGCTGGAGCTCAGCCTGGGCTGTGCTGTAGGGATACATGTGACACAACCAACCCTTTATGATCCTTGCCTTCCTGACTTGCCCTCGAACATCCCATGGAAAGTCATCCTGGGGCAGCTCTGTTTGGACCTGCTCTGCTATCCTTGGTAAAGGCTGCAGGACTATATCCCATGACAGGATTCTGCAGCACCACAGGCAAGGTGCATAAATGTGTTTGTGCCTGTGAGAGAGTGTAAGAAGGCAACACAGAAATTCTGCTGATACCACTACTCTTTACCTGTATTGAACAAATATGAGCCACTGGGAGGAACTGTGGCAATTTCTGTCAGCAGTTGCTGGGAAAAGGGAAAAATTACTTGTTTCTCCTATCTCTGCAGAAGCCCATGGACAATTTGCTAAGGAGTCATAAATGGAGAAACTAGGAATGGAAATTTTCAAAACTTCTAAAATACTTATTTTGAATTTTGTTACAAGCTTTTTTCTCTATTAAGGAACAATAATTTAAAATTATTTCCTTCCCATGGAAAAAAATTCCTCCATAGCTTTACTTTTCACCTAATCTTTATTAAAAAAAAAAAAAAGCTCACATATTCTGAAATTCAAGCCCAGACCTCTGAATAAGGTCACCATAGCTCTTTGCTGTTTGATTAAATGAACCATGGCTCTTGCTTCAGTGTGAAGTATGAATAATGAGTATTTATTTCCTAACATCATCAGTTCTGTAAAATAACTTAAGTGTGTGGATGGTGTAGAGGAAGGGTATCCCAAGGCACTCAGCACTGGCCTGGTTTTATTCTGTCTGAAGTTAGTGAGAATTTTCCAGAATTTAACAAGAGCATATAACTTCCATTTAAAAATATTGTCCTTAGTACTTCTAAGCTGCTTTGAAAGCCTGAAATGAAAAAGCCCTTTAGAAGTGCAAAATTGCTGTATTATCGTTATATTGAGACTAGTTTATTTTTTTAAAAAACTGTTTAAAAGAAACCCTGTTTTCAATGCATTGGAAGAGTTAGGGCTTCCTGAGAAGAGTGGTATAAGTAAAGTTTAATTTAAAAGTCATGGGTTAATATTTCTGGTTTTAGAGAAAATGGGGTTATACACATTATTCTTTATTTTGCATACAGAAAATAACTTGCAATCTGATATAAACTTCTGAACATAAATACTGCTCTTTTTTTTCTAAACCAAGTAATTAATTTACCTCGGCAATAACTATATATATATAAAAATGGGAATTAGAATAAATGTCATGTTGTAATTTCAGAGATGATCAAAAAGTGAATATTAATACATAATGTCAAAAACACCATTTGGGTTTCTGAATAATGTCTGAAGAAAGCACAAGGAAATATTTCTTTCATCTGTAATGAGCCTTAGATAAAGTATTTTAAAAAATCTAGGAAGATGGTTGAAGTTCAAAAGAAATTAAAGCCTGAGCTTTGAGATCCTGCAAGTTAATATGATTGGATAATAAAACTCTCTTAAATATAAGAAAAATATTAATCTGAGGTGCACTTCCTTGGGCTTTTTCTCAAGTTATAGCCATTGTCCATAACACTATTTCCAAGCTAAATTAAAATCTGCTGCTGAATTTGTGTTTGCTAATATGATCGCCACTAACCTTAGGGCTGGATTGGAAGGAGAGAATTTCTTAATTCCAGGGCTGCTCCCTTTTATGTGAAAGGGAACTATTTTAGAGGGCTGCTGGGTGTAATCCTCTCTTAAAACACTTTTGTCTGGGTATCCTTAATTGTACTCAAACACCATAAGCAGTATTTCCACTCAATTTTTGTGAACACATGGTTTAATCATGAGGTAACAGCCAGAATAGTTGGATTAGAGTGGCAAGCACCAAAGTTAAACATGAGTATGCTCTCTACTTTTAGTGCAGGCACCTAATGAGGGCCACTGCAGGCCAAAGAGGTCATGAAGATGTAGGTGTCTGTAGTTCCACAGTATAGACAGGTCATCAGCACTGCTGAGTTCCTGTCTTCCAACTCTGACTTCTACTCAGGATTGAGTAATAAGACAGATATATCAAAAATGGCAATTTTTTCTCTGAAGTACTGGTGTTACTAATATCAGCTTAGAGATTTCACTTTTGTCACTAGGTTGGTTTTCTTTGTTTTTTTCTCTTTTCTTGAATGTCTTTAATTTACGAGCAGTCAATATCATAACTCATTATTCATTCTAGAATTCAGATCATTCACAATTGAGGCACATACATCTGTACAGATTTCCATTAAGTGAGGAGAGTGTCAGGAGAGGGACATATTTTGAAAACTGAAGTCACTTATTTTGTAGGATAACTTGTAGGTGTTGAAGTTTCTTTCATGGTGGGGGCTGCTACCGGCTAGCAGTGAATCCCTCCAGACCACAGAAACATCTCGTGTGGGTTCGTCAGCTCAGCAGCTGCTGCGTGGGTCAGGCTTGGATGAAGGAAACGTGCTCTCTCGGGTTAGGGAGGATGTTTATTCAGTGCAGCCATGTGGAAAGGGCTTTGCCCAAACCCCTTCTCACCATGGTGGTAGCATGGAGAGGGTGAGGAGAGAGAGAGTGTGAGCGTGGTGTGTCCCCTTTTTCCCAGCTTGGGGGCTGGGCAGGGAAACACCAACCCAATGGGGAATGGAAGGGGGAGGGGTTACATCAGGAAGAACCACAGGGGTAGGAATGGGCGGGGGGGGTGGAAGGAACATACCAAGTACAGACCAATAACAAATACTGATACAAATATAAAAACCTGAAACTCGCGTCACTACATGTAGGATAGGCTGTCTACTCACAGTCCTCTTCTGCCACCCACAGCTATTCCGACTTGTACTTTCCATTGTTCCCTACTAATTACTCAGCACACTGGTACTCAGCTGATCTTCCTCCCACACATAGACATTTCCAGTGAATTGCATTTTCCCTCTCTAGCTGATCAGTTGTTGTAAGGACCAAACACAGACCATAAAAAAGGAGCAATAAGGGCTTGTGAACATATTTCCAAGTTACAATAACTGATCAGAAGCAAATAAATAAGATGTCATTGTGCTGCCAGGACTTTGTAATCAGTCAGAGGGAAAGTTAAGTATGATGGAAGCCAGTAACATTAAATCTAAGACTTATTTACTGAGTAAGATGGGCACAAGAGTTAGATAACAGTTCCTATTCTATCTCATATATGCACACACATGAGTCTGCATAGGCTGCCCACATCAGAAAAGGTATCCAATGCAGCTGTGATCAGCACCATGGTCTCAAGGGCACAGGACAGATGTTCCACCTGCCTGAGATGTCCAAGCCCTGTATGACAAAGTGATTTCAGCCTGTGGCAGTGATTAACTCATTAATGGGTGTGCTTTCCTCACGGGGAGCTACTGTCTTCACTATTTATTGCTTTCTATCCTAAAAATTCTGTGTAAGCCACCAGAGCCATAACCCAGTTCCAATCTCTTGACTTTCTCATGTCGTAACCCAACCCGGTAGGGAGTGTGGTGTTTGTTATGAATTCTCATCAGGCTGAACAAAGACACTAGATGTGTGTCAGGGGGCTCTTATATTTTATTACACTCTCACCTTAATTCTGGCAACAGGTCCACTTTCTATAATCAAGAGGTATTAGCTAACAATCCCTCAAATTTTAACAATACACTTTCACAAGAATGGTGGTTGAAAAGCCCTTAATTTTTTATAGTACACTTCTATAAGTTTTTAACTCCCACAATAAAATCCCCAAAGGGGCTGGCTAAAAAGTCACAACACACTTCTATACTTCCTGCATTTCCCCAACAGACTTCAGTATGGAACAGGGGGTAGAATATGATGGTTATGCTTTGCCCAGGCTAAGGAAGTGGGGAGAGAAATACAGACAGAAGAGGAGAGAGAGAACAAAAAAAATATCACCACTCCTTAAGGTGTCATAGTGGTGCTGTCACATGGATGGTTTGGATCTGGGGCATCGGGACAAAGAAAGTGAAAGAGGAAAAAGAGAGGTCGGAGTCCCAATCCACTTCCCTTTGTAGTTAACCAGGTGTGCATCTCTTACGTAAACTAGATTTTTTTTTTGTGCTGATTTGTTCATGTGTACACAGCCAGCTCTTTGTGCCCTCCTCCAGGGGGTGAGTCCAGGCACAGGACTGAGCCTCAAGATGGAGCAGGAAGTTGACTCAGAACAGTGTTGCCCCAATTTAACTGGACCCTCTCTTCCAATCCCATGTGTCCAGTTGTAGCTATGACTACATGAAGTCAATTGCCTGTTGATAACTAAATCACTGCCATCTTCTGGGGCCCTACCCTAGATGTATTTCATGGATGAAAAGCTGTTAGCACTTTATCTGTGCATCTTTCTTTCCTAAATTATTAGAGAAAGGTGGATATAATCCACCTCTTTAGGGTAAGCCTTCTCCATAATAATCACCTGTACTTTGTTAGTGATCCCAGCCCAATAATTTAACGTGATAGAGCTGGGCAGATATGGCCAAGATCTTATTTAAATGATGTTTTTTTATATGTCAAGCTATGACATTCCCTGTCTAATTAATGTCATCTCCAGTTAACTTATCAATAATTTACCTTCTTTCTCTTCACAAAATGAGCTACATCTGGAAGCATAATAAGTGTCATAGGTGGTAGTTTTTGTTTCTTTAAGAATAAATTCAAACAGTACAGTGAGAGCCTTAACTTTTGTTCAGATTTTAGTTTGTAGTGGATACACATGACTGAGAATAGATGTCAGTTCTTAAGCAAGTAGTAGCATTGAAAATCATCCTAGGGTGAAGGCTACCACCTGCAAGAAGAGGAATTAAAATATTTGTCCTCAGTTTTTCATATAAGGTAGAATTATTTGTCATCCTTTGAGTTCAGAGTCACAAGGAAAGTGTCAGAAAATTATGGATGTCCAGTTATCCCAGTCCCAATGTATAAAATGATAACCTTCATCAAATACAGAAAAACAAATGACTGAAATATCAACACAACTAAAGGAGATGAAAAGCCATATCCTTGTAACTGATGTCTTGTTACAGTCATACCTCCTGTAAAAATGAAGGAAAGGGTAAGGCATTTTTAATCTAGTGGGTAGAAAAATATTAGAAGGATAGAATAGGCAGCAGTCAATCCTTATGTCTATGAATTTAGAAATATTTCTTTCTATGACTAGCAGTCTTCTTGCCATTTTTACCACCACTTCTTCTTAGTCCTTGCCCCTATTCTCAGAATTATCTGCCTCATCTTTAATACTACTCATCTATCTTGCACTCGTGTTTTTCACCTCACTTTTGATTTTCTTCTTTTTCCTCATTCTTCATCTTTAATCAGTCGAACAGCATAAAGAACAGAAGGCAGAAAAAGCTGATTCTGTTGAACTTCAGAAAGCACACCACATCAAGGTGAAATTCAGTGTTCTGTTTCTGAAACTGTATACAGATAGATGTTGAGAAAAGAATATGAACAGGATAATAACACTACTCCTCAGCACTCTGTCATAATTTAAATACTTGAGTTGAAGAGATTACATTATCTCAATGTATTTTCCTTTTAGAACTGTAGAAGTACCATGTATTCCTTAAGCAGTGTTAACTTTTTGCCATCTGAAGAAGTTTCTAAGGCTATGTGAACAAGTTTTCCCTTTTTGTTTTTCTCATTAGGTTTGGTTTTGGTTTGGTTGTTTTTGCTTGGCTTTATTTAAGCCTGGTATTGTATATTAATGATGTACAAAAACAATAATTCTCATACTACGTGGAAGCTGGAAAACAAAATGAGGACAGAGGGTTTCAACTGCTAAGATTTAGGATTTAAGAAGGAATTTAGGAAAAACCATGTGACTGTAGCCTCTAGTCCACTGATTGTTTCTTTGTTGGTGGTGATGTTTCTTTCCATCTTCCTAAGACCTCTCTTAGATTTAATAACATCTGTGAAAGCAATCTGGGGTTCAACTGATGAAAAGTTAAAGAAGTTTGTTCATGCTATTTATACGCAAACAAATTCTATTTCACATCTGCATTGACATTCCTTCTCGTTTCAGAAGGCAGTAACTGTTAATAGGCATGCATGACACATGGGTAATCTCATCTGAAATTAACTCTTCAAATTCACTGCAACACAAAATTACCATTTATAACAGTTAACTCACGGTTACAATTTCATAAACTCCTGTTTAAGTAAATTTCTTAATAAAATTTTCATAAACTTCAGAAATTTTAATCTAACTTGTCCTGCTGGTTTGTTTTTTTTTCATGGCAACAGGAAGCTCATTTTGCTTCATGTGCAGTACAACTACTCCACTCTGTACATGCAGGAGAAAAGACATTCTCTATTTCAACTATCTTTGTAGACTAAATGTTCCAAATTTGCCAGTATCTATTTAAGCGGAAATGAGCCCAAGTTATTCTGTATTCTGTGACTCCACTGATATCTTGAAATTCAACTAGTCTTTCTCTGACTAACCTATAATGTTAAGATAAACAGTTTCCTCTTTTTTTTTTTGTTTACTTGTTTCAAAACTTCAAAAAAAGAAAAACAGGAAAAAAAAAAACCCAGTAAAGCATCAGATACCAACAATGATGAAACAAAAACAGGTTGATATTTTTTCTCTTCAGTATAATTTGACTTCTTTTATGTAGAAATTTTTTCTCCTGTTTTAAACATCAGGCATCTTCACATGTACTCTTAATTTTGAAATCTCTACTAACAGAGGCATCCCACAATCCAAAGGGACAATGCCACATTAATTTTCCAAATAAATAAACATTGTGTTGAACCCAACTGTTTATTTCAGTGGCCCCATCTGACAAATGGAAACCAATAGAAAATTCCAGAGAGCAAGGTGAATTTCAAGGTTATGACTGCAGTTTTGTTGTAATCCAAATGATTTTCATAGAAACTCCTAAGTACTCCTTTCTAATAGGTATAAAAAATATATCATTCACTGACATTTAATAATTTTTTTAAGTTCATTATTTTTCAAGTATTGAAATTTATTTGAGACATGCTGTGTTCATACTCCAGAGACTTTATTGTATTTATTTAATTCTTCCACTTCCATTCACTTAAGACCACCTGAGAACTCTCACTCTGTGTGCTTTGCAGAGGATATAGGGATAATATATTTTAAAATCTCAGCAGTGACTACAAACAGTTTATAGGACTTTGAAATTAATGATCTGAAGCTGAAATTCTTAGATCCAACCATGTTAATATTTATTCATACCTTTCATGCCATCATTAATGCAATGGAGCACAGTCAAACAGATACCAAGCTTCTAAGATTCAGCTCATGAAGAACTAACAAGAAAGTCAGACTTATTCTCATTGGAAATGAAGAAACCTTGTGATGTCCTAATTAAAGTACTGCTGTTTCAAAGATGGTAAATAACACTGATCCAAGTAAGGATTAACAGTTGCAAAGAACATCATGATCTCAAAAAGTAGTAAAAATCCATAAATAATTTATAGCAAAACATTTTCTTCCTTCATATGACAATGTACTTAGGAAACAAATGAAAGATGTATTTTTTACATCTATATTCAGAAAATGTTTGAGAATTAACATGATCAAAAATGTAGGTAGGATTTAGTTGGGTTTTTTTGTTTGTTTGTTTGTTTTTCCCACATAACCAATAATGCAAAGAAAGTTGTTAAGCTTAGCTTTGTACTGAAAATAGCATAAGGAGATTCTGGTGCTCCCTTAAGACTTTGCTGGAGAAAAAATTCCAGGACTGGTGCCACCAACCAAACAATTGTGGAAAGACCCACTGTTCAGAAAGGTATCAAAGTATTTTTGATTTAGCAAAGATCTTTTTTTTTTTTGATAACTGATTTCAGGAACCTAAAATATGATAAAATGTTCCTTTCATGTTTTTCTCCCCATAAGTCTGTGAAGCAAGTCTTGGGATGTTTCTATCTTGAAAGCCTTGGGATAGGAATGAGAGATTGTTCCGTGGCACATCTTGGATATTGTTATGAAATTTTTAGGTTGAGAAGATAGCTCTGTGTTCTTTCAAGAGTTCAATGAGATTGTATATTCTTCCAGGTAGTGCTCTTAACATGTTAATGAACATATATAAACAAATTCATTAACTAATTGTCAATGTAAATGCCCCTAAATTGTAAGAAGTTGGCTAGTCCCAGGCATTTCAAAGAGCTGAGAGAAAAAATATGAACTAGGATGTACAAGTTCAAAATGTTCTTAAACCAGGAAATTATTTCAGTATCACACAAACCAGCTTAATAGCCCTTTATTTTATAGGTGAGAAAGTTCAACATTAATTTAAGCCGGAAATAGCTTTTTCAGCAATAAGAATACTGCAGATTACTTCACCTGGGCTACTTTGGCAAGGACTTCAGTAGAAAACCTGGTGCGTCAATTAAATGTAAGTGCTACACTGAACCTTTCCTTTGAGGGAGGAAATCCTATTGAAGAGCAATTTCTCCAATACAATGAAAATGGAAAATTGATTTACAGTCTAAATGTGTCAGTTCTTATAAATAGAGTTATAACGAGGGTCTATGGAATGTCAGATAAAGAAACAGAGGACTAACTGCGGGAACAGATAACACTTCTGTATAAATGAAGTATAATTGTTCAATCAATAGTTTCCTTTAAAGGTTTAGGTAAGATTTCATTAGACACAGATCAAACAGGTGTCTCTTTGTACAGAGAGCAATGAACTGCAGGTTTATGGTGGGAAAACACTCGCTCAGAAAAGAGTTAAAACGATTAAAAGCTACTAAAATGCACCAAAGCAGATCATGGTAATGAATAGTTTTTTAACACCAGCTAAATAGTATCCTTTATCTCTCTTTCCCTCTCCCTCTCTGCCCTACTTTTGTGTCTGCAAAGGTAGCCACTGAGGGAGGTTGTTTCCTGCAAAAACCTTTCCATTTCAGCTATTGTTGCAACATGGCAGGTGTCGTTCTTTAGGTATGAAGCAGCTGCTGCTAAGATTAAAATCCATAAAATGAGTAGCATTGCATTCAGGCTCAAAGCCCTGCATACAAACAGATATTTGCCTACAGGTCCATTCCCCAAGTATCGATGCAAACATTTTTAACTGGCTTAAACAGCCCTCCTCCTGCTTTTAAGAGGTTCAGCACTCTAATCAGGGAGCAACAGCAACACTGTGATTTACAGCACACTTAAAAAAGCAAATACTCAAACAAATAATGGGAACAGACATGATTGCTCTCTATAAATACTTCAGGAATGAGCAAGGTAGTAAAATGCCCAGGGGGAGAAAGAACTTTTAAAACTAAAGGACAATGTTGGCAATTGGCAATAAATAAATTTAGACTGGAAATCAGGAGATTGCTAAATATTAGAAGAGTCAAAGGCCCAGATGGATAAATGAAGGAAAAATAACTACTACATTTAAAGACACATACAAAAATTTTGTGAAAGCTATTAGAGAATAATAAAGAAATATAATAGAGAAAAATGGAGATTAGGCCAGTTTGCCCAGATTCTTTGCAGCCTTCTGTCATACTTTAATAAGAATGATGAAGAGAATAACAGTAATACATAGGGTGATATCAATTCCCATCCCTTTCAATTGGCTGGAAACAGTATTTCAACTAGGAAAAATTGCCATATTCATTGAACGTGTTGGATATAGTTTGAAAATCTGAAGTGAAGAGTAATTTGATTTCAGAGGCCTATTTCCTACGCACACCCATCATATATTTCAGAACAGGATATGTAAATGACCTGAAGCGTATGCCTACTGCTCTGGCTAGAAGGTATGATTTATTGATGGCATAAACTCCCATAGTCCCCCAAGAGCATCCCGTAAGTCCCCTAAGTACATCATTGCTTAACCTCCTTAACATTCTCTAAAAGAAATCAGCAGCAAGACATGTATTAGGAATCCTGACACCAACTTAAGTCACTGCTGGAACATCCACAGACTTGAATGGAGTTTGCATTCGGCTTGAAGCTTCCCAGGGCAGTAGTTTAATTGCATACCAAGATTTTCAAGCCATTGAAGCAAGGTTTTGCCAATTGGATTCCACAACTGCATAGTGCTGTGCTAGGTTTACTTGTCTGAAAATCAAGCCTTCCTTTTTAGTAGATTTATGTTTCAGCACCAAATCCAAAACCTCAAAAAGAAAATCATAAGTGCCTACCATTTAAAATGTTTAATAGAAATATAGAACTTGAAGCTTGAAAGATAGTGGTGGTCCATCAACAGAGGATGCTACTCAAAAATCAACTTCAATAGCAAAGGTACATCCAACATGATAGATTAAAATCCAACGCTAATGAAATTATTATAATGTGTTTTGCAAAAAAATGCCAAGAAGTGATCTCAAAGCAATTCTGCTGACAGTGCAATGAAGAGCACTGATATTTTGAATGGTCGTTGGCATTGCATATAGAAAGTTTTAAGACATAACAATGAGCCTTATTATAAGGATGAGCAGCTAATCATTATCTAATTACACAAGACTGCTTCTCTCCATCTGTATCCTTGCAGTCTTTTATGTACCTGACCTTCTTTCTTGAAGTTTGTCTTAAACCCACAAATACTTATCCTGGGAAGAAGGGAAAGCAAGATTGTTCTTGAGTTACTGCTTCTAAAAGCTACATCCCGTTGGTCAAATACAGCAGTCTAATGGTCTCTCATACCCTTGAAAACCCTTAAATGGATTTCATACCTGGCAAAGCAACTATGATGACTGCACAGAGTATTTATGGAGGAAAAAACCAAAAAAAACTCCAACAACAACAAAAAACAAAACTAAACAAAACAAAAATAAAAAACCAAACAAGCTGAACCAGTAACCAAGGAAGAGGATAGAAATCATCATTTCAGTGGGAAGAGAAGTATTCTGTTCAGTCACTAAAAGGGAAGTATGAGGCTGGATTTTCAAGGCTGAGAACCTCCTGTTATAAAGGAAAAGGTGGTGATGAGCAAAATAAACACTCCCTTTGTTCTGTAAAAAGGACATACATGATCAATACTCACAGTCCAGAAACACTTTTCAGAACCCAAGTAGTTCCTTTAGTAGGTTAACAAGCTGACAAATAAGCTATGAATCTGTGCTCTTTTTTCCCTTTCTTCCATCTGTCCTGATTCTTGTGTTTTACTACATCATAATTATGTGTCAGAATAAAAGGAGAACAATATTACCTAAAGCATTCTAGCTTTGCCAGAGATTTGTTCCATGGAAGAACACTGAGGCTGTCTGTCACCACAGTTCTTAGCAGAAGATAATTGTTTCTAATATTCCAAGAATGCGGAATTTGAGATTTATTTTAAAACTCAGTCTAGAAGTCAAAGTCAAATAAAAATGGGCTTAACTTAGTTTGTGGTAAGACAATGAGAGAGTATAGAAAACTAAGATTTGGACAAATTATTTTATTTTATCAACCACAGCTTTCAATTTATCATTTGCAAACTCTTTTAGATTAGGATTTTAAGTTCCTAAATTCTTTCTAGAACTTCTCACTTAGGCTAGTCTCTTGTCATGTACTTGCTCAGTGCTTAACCAAATAACCTGGGTAGAAAGCATGGTCAAGCTGAATGTAATTGAAATATTTTCTTACCAGAAGAGTACTAGTTTAAACTCTGGGAAAAGACTGAACCTTTATCTCCCACAACCTTGGTGACAGCCTAATTTCCAAACTGTTGGGTTCAGTTAGATGCTGTCTGTTCTATCACTACCATTTTATGGTGTCTTGACTAATAGATGTCCCTGGAGAAATCTGTTGGTCAGACAAAATAAATATTCAACCTCTTTAGAGGAACAGGAATGTCTATTTAAAACTCTGAACATTTTCCAGGGCTAGGTAGGCTCTGAGAAGTAGTTATGGGAAATTTTCATTTCCTTAACAGTGGCAACTTTATCATTACTTGTATTAAAGGATGTCTTGGAATTGTTTAAATGATATCATTGGGAAAATCATACAAGACATTTATTAATCAGTCTGCCAGGTGCTGCTTCCAAACATATGGATGCAATCCTCACCTGCAAAGAATTTCTGAGAACTTGTTAACAAAAAGAAAGATGAGTTGTTTCTCTAATTAGGTTATATTGTGGATATGTAAAAACAAACTACAACAATTTAGCAACTAAAGAAAAGAATGATTTTTGTTTTGACACTACACATTACTAGGAAGAACATCTGTGTATCTAATTTTCTGCAATGAGCAGTTAATGGCTAAAACATAAATCATCTAATTAAAAAAAAGTGATGATGATAGTACTTGGCTTCCAACTTATTTTAGTCATTCTTTAAGAGTTCTTTTTCCTTCAGTACTGATTAGAAAGGTGCACTATGTTGCTGCTGAGTTATAATCAGTTTAGTATTTTTAGTTTTTAATAACAGTTTCTGTATTCATTTCAGTTTGTGATGATGATCCCAGCATGTTATAATAATTTGCATCACACTTCTAAATGAGAATTGATTTTGTTTGTATGGGTAATTTCTCAGCAATTCCCCTTAATTTCAAAATTAATGTGTTTTTCAATTTTTTCAATTATGTAAAAAACAAACAGCCCCCCCCCCCGTGGAATCTCTCAGAGTTGCTAAAACCTTTATATCAATCTGTTTTAAATTAATTGTCTTTAACTCTGTGGGAGATTGTTAAGCACCAGCAGGATGCACTGAGGCTGTGGACTCTCTTTCCTCAGGGATTTTAAAATCTCAGTTAGACACAGCCCTGGTCAACCTGCTCCTGCTTTGAACCAGATCTGCAAAAGGATGACCCCAAGATCTCCCACTGAAACTGAATCTTTCCACGACTTTATAAAAACAGTCATTAATCAGATTATATATTGGCACCCTTGTACATTGAAATTTACAGGGAGGCAGTTTGCACAATTCAGTCAAACAGGAATGTAACAATAAACATTTTAAAATATCTGCATTTTTTAAAGTCTGTCACACTTGTGCATGTATGTTTTTGCATATATACATACATGTATGTGTATTTCTTTCTACCAATACATGTATTCATACACATTGTGTTATGCTAAAACACCGCTTTTTTATATAGATTTTGGTGCTTAATACACTGACGTTTTTAAAAAATTCTTGATATTTGTATTTTATTTCCAGTTCATTCTAATTATATTTCTTCACAATGAAGACTGAAACTAGTGCTAGTCCACAAATGAATAGCTTTGATTAAAAAAAAATAAGTAGCCTATCCAAAAAAGAATAATATTTTATTTCCTTTGGAAAACACTTATTTGATTGAATTTCTTATTTTTTTAATGCTTTTGACTTCTTTGATTTTCTAAATAAAATTATGCGGAAATTTCTGGTTTCCATAATGCCTGTATAAATTGAATGTAAAGCTATGATGTATACAGAGTTACAGCTGCTGGTGTATTTATTCAAAACTGAATATGACTCATTTACACACCTAATTATATAGAAAATAATGTTGTTTTTTGTGGTGAATTTCATCTTATCACCATCTGTTACATATTTCAGAACAGGTTTTTAATCCAGAAGGTGCTTTTACTTGGAATGATAAGTGAATCTATATCTTTATTACTGGACATATTAATTGCATTACGGCCTTAATACGTTCGAATATCATATAATGTCAAATTCTTCTTTCTTGCTTGCATAAAATCTGTACTGAATTTAAGTTCATTACAACCAAAATACCTCTGGAAATCACATCCAGCATATCTCATAAAACATACAGTATTGAAAGCACAATCTGTTCCTAGAAATTCTCATTAGAAATATTTCCTAAAAGTTGATTTTGAACTACAGGAATAGACATTATTACATGAAGTGAGGCACTTGATGAGTGTCTCAATTCTGAGCAGCTTTAATTCCCCAAAAGATTTTTTTTTTAGAAAAAGTATTATCCATTCTTTACTGGAGTCTGTGTTTCCATCTTCCCTGGAGATGATTGTTATGTTTAGGGATAAAATGGTACTTGTGTCTGTCAAACTATCCAGTTTCAAGTAATATTCAATGTAATCCATCTGCTGTCTGTAGCATAGCATTCATTCTTTTCTTTTTGCTTTCTTTTATTAACAACTAAACAATAATACAAATCCATTAAAAAAGAATTGTCTACTTGAGATACATTTTGCATAGTTTGTTCCAGAGAAAGCTCTGATTTCAGACTGGAACTTTCCAGCTTCAAGCTGATGAAGATACTGTGGTCCTCAGAATGTGAACCTGCACTGTCCTGTTTTGTTCTATTGGTAATTTCCAGCTCAAGGTCTTTGCAGGCAAGGCAGGGAGGGAAACTCTAAGGAATCTAGATTATTTTAGATGCTAGAGATAATCATATTCTGGTTGACTTGTGAAACCATTTGCTTAAAAAAGTGCTAAGACATGCTTAATTTAAAAGTGGAAGAAACAATCCTACTTGAGCCTGATAAGGCCTGAAGTCTTTATCAGCTGCATTGCTGGTAGAGAGCCCTCTGATAGAAAGGATTAACTCACCTGCTTCATTTCAAGCAAACTAAGCTTGCAAGAGAGCCCTCAAGAGACTCCAATCACATAACTTTTCACTGGACTTGTGTCAGCTGTGCCACATTTGTCAGGCACCTGCAGCATTAGTCCAGGCAGCACAACCAGAATCAAGTGGATGCTGCAGAGATTGTATTTTGTCATGTTCTGCTCTAAACATTTGTTTAGCATTTCAACCACAATGATCCTACATTCTAGAGAGGCTGCTTTCCTTCTCATTCAAGATAAATTTAAGAAAAAAACATTGGTTGATGTACACATGTCACTGCAAATAAGGAGGACTCTCTTCCTCTCTCACACATGTCTACATATGCATTTAAATGCAAGATGAATTATTGAATTTAGCACCTAAAACATTAATCTTTGATAAAGCTCCAAGAGAATTTGAACTATGTGACCCAAGGACTTCAGGATAATAATAAATAAATCTATGTCACAAACCTAAGGTCCACTTTCTTATTCAGATCTCTAAAGAAGACATAGGTCTTTTCACACAGCTGTTATATACTTTTAATTTTTTTTTTCATGACCCTTAACCCTACCCTTCATGGAATAGAATAAGCTCTTAGACATGCTCACGTCCATGCCCCCTCAGCTACTGTGAAAAATTAACTCTGCAACAGGTTCACAAAATCATTCTCTGTGTCCCTGCTAGAATGTACAACATGAGAAAAACAAGAATAATGCTAAGGATTTAAACTTCTAGAGTATCAAGTAGGGATAAACAGTTGAATGCTCTCAATAAACAGACCAGAGCCTGTGCTTAAGACAAAGGCAGAAGTTCAAGGAAATCCCTTTTTGACTAGGGAAAAATGTTTTTTCTACCTGTAACTTTGGAGCTTCCTGAATCATGAACATGGAAGAGACCTATCAGGCACCTCAGAGATTCTCCAGATTATTTGAGGCACTGCATTTGTTCCATTGACCTGCTTGGGTTGTGGGATTTGGGAGAAAGGCTTTAATCTAATTTCCTATAATTTCCACTGTTAATCCTTTAATTGATTCATGCACTGACCTTCTGTCAAGACATCTAGATAAATAAAAAATTAATTTAGACATTGATGAACTGAATGACATCTAAAATATTGTATTGTCAGTGCACCAAAGAGCATCCCCTGAGAAATTGCATAATATAATAAAACTGTCAGAAATAAAAACATTCCATCACAATTCATCTAGAATTACTCTGGGTTTTTAAAGGATAACTATATGCAAGAAAAAAAGAAAGAAACGTAGGAAAAAATCTCAAAGAGATATTATTCCCATGATCTGGGAAAAAGATTAAAGAAATGTGGAAGACAATCACAAAATTTTGCACAAATTTTGGCAAAAATTGTCTAATAAAGGAGATATAGAAAAATAAAAATCTATGCTTGATTTAACATATATACTTATTGCTAAATCCGTTGCGTTTAGAAAAAACTGTTCTTTGTAAATCCCAGTCCTCTCCAGCTTCGTAACAGATTTTCTACTTAGGGACACAAGTACCAATTTTCCCATAAGTTTCATCTACCCCTTAGGCTTCAATCTCTTTGAGGTACTTTGCGGTTTTGAGATCACAGACAGAAGATCATGAGGCAATTTGGCAAAAAATAAAAAAAAAGGCATAAATTGTAATACTTGCAATAAAGAATTATTATAAAAGTAAATTGCTCCAAAGATGTTGAGAAGAGTTTGCACAGCAAGTTTGCACTACACAGCAAGAATGAAACAAATAGTGTTCCTGAAGCCAAATTTTTGTGTGGTACAAATTTTCATTATTTAATGATAATCTTTGTTGTTGCTATTATTATTTTTATTATTATTATTATTGTCTTGTTAGTCTTTATTCATTTAAGGAGTATACACAAAGTAGATTAGTGGACAAAAATAATTTCCCTAAACTCTAACCCTGTCTTCAGTAAAGTTAGCAATCCCTTTGAGACTGAGATCACTGCTATCAAAAATCTCAAAACTGTGGACAGTCTTCACTTATCTCAAAAAGATAAAGGAAGGAGAGGGGAGGAGAAAAGAAGTTACAAGTTTTTGGCTTAGGATCGTGTTTTATTTACTTTGATTAAATTTTATTATAGTCTTCTCCCCACCCTTGCCCTTTTATCTCAGATTAGCCCAATTAAGAAAACTCAGTGTCAGATGATCTCATCTTTACAGCTGCACAAAATATACACTCTAGATTTTCCTGTCTTATATGTGTATGCATGAGTGATTATATATGCAAAAATTCTGCACTTAGAATATAACATTGAATGTCTTCCAGTGACATATCTCTTTTAAAGTCAAAGAAGATCTTCTTCAATCTCAAAAATACTTCTTTATATTCAACACTGTGTGCCACAAACACATAGTGACTTTATTTTTCTCCCTTGGCTGCCATTAATACTAACATTAACAGAATGTTATTTCTCTTCAACAGAAAAGTTTAATTGAACAGATTACTAAATTTATTGTAGGAATGTCTGTATGCTCATCTGAGGATACATTAATTTATTTTCATAAATATTGTGCAATGCATCTACAGGATAATTGGATGGTCACACTTCCCTTTTCTTTCAGAAAATGAGTAAAACGAATTATAAAGGACTTAAAAGCCTGAGTTCTGAAATCCCATATTTATTTATATATTTAAAAATATTAATATTTCAATTGAAAATACTTCTGTCATCTCCTGTATTAAAAAAAATGTTCACCAAAACATTTTGTCTCATAGCTCTATCTCCCAACAATTTTAACTCTAATATTTCATATTAATGTGATGTACATCTTAATAATTTTTTCCCTAGCTGTTCAAAACTTCAACTAGGAAAACTTACAACAGGAAATTTATTAAATTATGCCTTTCACAACCATTTCTCTGAGGGGGAGAAAAGGAATCTGCTGTAGGCTTCTCTTTTTTCCACAAGATGGAGCTCAATCCCTGTACTACAGTTCTGTAACTCCTTGCGAGGTGGCTTTTGTCCTTTTGCCCTTCTCTTATGGGAATAATTGACAACCAGAATAAGTAGTGTGATGCAATAGATGACAGAAATGTCTGCAGAAAACAGCGTTGTGATCCTACAGTGATGTATCCTCAACCAAGTATGCACTTTGTAAACTTAAGATTTAAAGATAAAATGCTATTTTATTGGAGTAACTATATATTACTAACTTTATGACGATTAAACCCAGAGTCCAGCACTTTGTCAACAGAACAACACAATGACAAAACACACTCCATACAGGGAGTTTTATGATATGTAAGCATAATGATTGCATCTTTGATACAAAAAAAACCTCTTTACATAAAACTGAATTTCAGAATAGAATTGCATCCCCTAACATGCATCAACTAGAGTTTTTCTCTGAATATTGTGTTTCATTAAGATGTACTCAAGGGTTCCCAGATTATTATGCACACACAAATAGAAGTGTTCTTTCATGGCAATACCTGAGAACCACAGAAACATAATTTGGCTGGAAAGGACCTCTAGAGTCTATCTAGTCCACCTGCTACAACAAATCAGATCAGGGACAATTTCATATAGTTCTGGTTATTTTTAATGTGTTCAGCTTTCTGAAAAGTGATGACAGTCTGTTATCCTGACTGTTCAGTTAAAAATATGAGCTTTATGCTTCCAGTATTTGAATGTAACTTTTTAGTGGAGACATCCATCTTTCAGTTACAGGGTAAAGTGTTGGCACACTGTGAATTGCTGAGGACATGTAAAATGTGTGGAAGTAGATCAAACTGAGATGGAAAGATTTTATATTGCACTAAAGGACACATCTAAAAGCCTACCCAGTGATGTATGCTGTTTCAGTACCTCTTCAGTTCAAAGAATCACATAGACAAGAAGGTTTTTACCTTGACAATTATGTCAGTTAGAACAGCTTTAGAATCCAGAAACCTCATTCAACTGACAAGCAACTAAGGCAAGCTCACTCAACATTACAACTCATTTTGCAGATTTGGTATGCCTTCAGAGAACTTTCATGCATTCTCAGTTGTTGGATTGCCAATTACTTTTGCTTCTGTGAGCACAGTGGGTGAGATCTGGAAAAATCCAATTTCAGAAGCACGGAAGAAAGTAAAGTGTCAATGTTTTGTTTTCTGTAAAAGCTTTTGATGGCTCACAGTTGCTGCAGTAATGTCTACCTATTCCCACTGTTTTTGTACATCTTTCACCATATCCACATCCATGTTCAGAATAAATATACCATGTAAACCCCTCACACTGTAGTACTCTACCCACCACCTTTATATTTCTACAGACTCAAGATACTTAGGTTTTTCTGTTTTGCTTTGTTGTTTTCCTTTTCAAACTAGTAAAAATCCAGATTCCCACACCCGTATTTTTTCAACCTGATATACTCCTTAACAAGTGCCATCCTGCATGCCTGTTATTCCCATCACACTTATCTATCCTCCTCAACCTGTTTTGTCATTTCTATGGACATTTCTATTTTTATCCTTTTCCTTTCTCTGCAACATTTTCTCCATCCTTAGAAAAAAATATAATGAAATAAAATGGAACAAAAATAGAGCCATTCACAGAACTTTTACTGACATACAATCTTCTGATTTATGGAAACCTGAAATATTTTATCTTTTCATTTCCCCTACTCACTGTAGACCAGATCAGGTTGTTGGTACTAGGACACTCCCCTCATCATTCCCTGCAAACCCTCTCAATTCTCCTTTCATTTTCAGCACTTGCAGGAAGTCTCCTCTCTTCTTTAAGAGCTGCTGCCATGTCCTGTTGCTGCTAATCATCTCACTACATTTCAGCTTTCCTCTCTAATTTCAGCCTCAATCTCTCTGCTTCCCTCAGCATCCCACACTTTTCCTTGACTTCTTTGTTAAATGATCCATTTGATCACTTTCACTTCCTTACCCTTGATGCTTTACTTCAGCTTTCTGACTTGCCAAAATGTTCATCCTTTACCTTTCATATTTTCATTGTGTCTCTCTCTTTTTTTGTCTGACTTTTCTCTTGCTGTGCTTTCCTCATTCTAGCTACCAGCTATTCTGTCTCATCACTGATCATCAGGCTTCACCATCTTCCCTTGTGACATTGAAGGCAGTTCCTTTTTGACAGCACTGATATGTGCCTTATGATTACATCCTGTTGGATTTTTCATTTTCATTTCCTGGGATGGCACTGATAGACATTTTTTGAATATGCCTAATCATTTAGGTTCTTCAAAATAGGCCCCCTTTTTCAGCCCCAGAGTTCAGAAAAGAGTGTGTTCACTTGGAATACGTGAGACGTTTTTTTCAATTTCTTCTTTTGATGTCTATCTTTTTATAGATCTTTCTCTTCCCTTTGCCTTAGATGTCAGATTCTGGGAAGAGTGATATTTTCAATCCAAATGAGAAAGATTGTGCAGACAATTGTTTACAACTTCTGGCCTTGATGTATGCACTATATAATGGTAAAAAGATTATTAGATCAAAGCAATAAAGTTTCCTTGATATGCAAGTGAGTATCCCACTTTGTGGATTACACAGCATTTTTTTCCTGACTTTCTCACACCTGGTTTATTTCATTTCCCAATGCTAAGTTGAACAGCCTTGAAATGTACATGGAGAGATCATCTTTAAATAAAACCAGCACACCACAGAGTACCTTTCTCTGTGTTATTTCCTGAAATGCTTAATGAGATAATTAGAAATTTCACATAGAAAGTGAGAAATCTAGGCACATAGTAACTCAAGAGAGAAAGGAAGTAAATTAAGGACTCAGTGGATAATGGGATAAAAGGGAATCCTGAACTGAGTAATACTGTCCTTAGATTCCTAATTCTCAGGGAATGTTACAGAGTGAGCTAGACTCAGCTCAACTAATTGCATTAAGTGGGTGCCATAAAGTGAAGAAGTAAAATGTTCTCTGTCATTCTGACAGTTCACTTTTGAGATTGCAAACTTCTTGTAAACACAGAAATTCTTCAATAGCCATAATTGAAGGTAGTGTCTGCTTGCTTCCATGTGCAGTTGATAAAAGTAAAAATTATATTATGAACACTGAAAAATAAGAGCAGGGATCCATTCTCTTCTAGTGCAAACTGGAATAGACCCTGAGTCATCTAGTCAGCAAGGGCTCGTACTGCTACTGCTGCTTCCCTTCACCTGCCAAGTAGCATTTGATACTGTTCATACTGTCACATAACTGGCATATTTGTTTGATATGAGATGCTATTAATAAAGAAAGAGGAAAATAGATATTAGTATTTCAAAATAGTCTAAACATGCTTTTAATGCATTATATCCATGTCTTAAAGTGAAAGGAAAAGAGACTTATCCAACAGAACAAGTCAGAAGAAAATTATTCAAAAAAGTAGTAAATTAAGCCCATATTTGCCCACATAATATTCGTTACCTCAATAGCTGCAAAACCCTTATGATGTGTGTGGTATGACTGTATACTGTTATCTGGATCAGTCGTAAAAAAGTCCTATAATTCCAAATAGTGGCAGAATGAATTTTTTTTCCATTATTTCTCTCTATTGAATTCATTGTCTTTTTGTGATTTTTTTCCCAAAGTCCAGAGGCATCAGAAAATGGAATAAAGGGGTTGGAAATTGTTATTTGTAATTCTTGGTATTTCATTCATTACTAAATAAAAATCGAATTTTAGCATGTCTTGATACAAATAGAAACATTCTCAACTCTGTGGCAAAGATTTTAGTCATGAATGGGATTTTAGGCATCTCTTAAATGGAAGAAGGCTTGTTTGAAGGCAACTCAGTAGCAGATGTGTTCACACCTCACATTCCTGCATCAAACTCTGACTTGTCTTAATTCCATTTCATATTCAACAATGCAAAACAAACAAACAAGAAAAATATGTCTTTGGCAGCACATTTTATCTCTATTTTATTTATCTCACTCACTTATGCAGTGCAGTGAGAATCTCTATTAGGCATAGGACTAAACAGATGCAGCCCTCAGTCCTTCAGTCTTCTCTCTCCTAAGCACACTTAGATTTTGTTTTGCCTGAATTATTGATCATGTCTGTTACTGCTCTCATGCAAAACACTTGGTGGAAAGAGTGGAGGAAGGCACAGGAGGGAAGAGGCAGAGGGTGCAGTCCTTACTGCAGGAGCCTCAGCTTTATAGAGGTACCTTACTATTAAGGTGTATATACAGCATGACAGTTCCCCAAAATTTTTCACCCCAAAAGGTGCTGTCTCAGAATTAGTTTGATTAACAAGCACACACTAAGAGCCCGCTAGAGATGAAACATTCCAAAATGGTGGTGACTGCTTGCTTTACTCATTAGATTCACAGTGCCTCAAGGTGTGCCCTTTGAAGTTTTATACTTCTCAGCAGGCCTTCAACTGCTTTTGTTACAACTGTTTGAATAAAAATGAGCAGAAACCACAATGAATGACCTTTTTTTTGGTCACTCTTTATAATGATTTTGTATGCTTGAAAAATTTCAGAATCATTCGCTGCTGAACTTAAGCCACACAATAGAAAAGGGCAGGGGGAGGAAAAAAAAAAAAAAGAAAACATTGGCATTTCATCCCTTTTGATGTGAATGGGACTCTTTGTTCCAAAGTTACCGAAGTCATGACAGTCAAGATGATAATTACAAATTTTAATTAAGTATTCTGAAATTAAAATGAAGTGAAAGAACCCTAATAAATTGTGCCACTGTCTTCAACAACACAGTAGGGAAATAGAAGCTTTTAGAAGATTGATATATTTATATTCTTATATGGTAATAACCCTTCCCTTCCCTTCCCTTCCCTTCCCTTCCCTTCCCTTCCCTGAACTTCCCTGAACTTCCCTGAACTTCCCTTCACTTCCCTGAACTTCCCTTCCCTGAACTTCCCTTCCCTGAACTTCCCTTCCCTGAACTTCCCTTCCCTGAACTTCCCTTCCCTGAACTTCCCTGAACTTCCCTGAACTTCCCTGAACTTCCCTGAACTTCCCTGAACTTCCCTGAACTTCCCTGAACTTCCCTGAACTTCCCTTCACTTCCCTGAACTTCCCTTCCCTGAACTTCCCTTCCCTGAACTTCCCTTCCCTGAACTTCCCTTCCCTGAACTTCCCTTCCCTGAACTTCCCTGAACTTCCCTGAACTTCCCTGAACTTCCCTGAACTTCCCTGAACTTCCCTGAACTTCCCTGAACTTCCCTGAACTTCCCTTCACTTCCCTGAACTTCCCTTCCCTGAACTTCCCTTCCCTGAACTTCCCTTCCCTGAACTTCCCTTCCCTGAACTTCCCTTCCCTGAACTTCCCTGAACTTCCCTGAACTTCCCTGAACTTCCCTGAACTTCCCTGAACTTCCCTGAACTTCCCTGAACTTCCCTGAACTTCCCTTCACTTCCCTGAACTTCCCTTCCCTGAACTTCCCTTCCCTGAACTTCCCTTCCCTGAACTTCCCTTCCCTGAACTTCCCTTCCCTGAACTTCCCTGAACTTCCCTGAACTTCCCTGAACTTCCCTGAACTTCCCTGAACTTCCCTGAACTTCCCTGAACTTCCCTGAACTTCCCTTCACTTCCCTGAACTTCCCTTCCCTGAACTTCCCTTCCCTGAACTTCCCTTCCCTGAACTTCCCTTCCCTGAACTTCCCTTCCCTGAACTTCCCTGAACTTCCCTGAACTTCCCTGAACTTCCCTGAACTTCCCTGAACTTCCCTGAACTTCCCTGAACTTCCCTGAACTTCCCTTCACTTCCCTGAACTTCCCTTCCCTGAACTTCCCTTCCCTGAACTTCCCTTCCCTGAACTTCCCTTCCCTGAACTTCCCTTCCCTGAACTTCCCTGAACTTCCCTGAACTTCCCTGAACTTCCCTGAACTTCCCTGAACTTCCCTGAACTTCCCTGAACTTCCCTGAACTTCCCTTCACTTCCCTGAACTTCCCTTCCCTGAACTTCCCTTCCCTGAACTTCCCTTCCCTGAACTTCCCTTCCCTGAACTTCCCTTCCCTGAACTTCCCTGAACTTCCCTGAACTTCCCTGAACTTCCCTGAACTTCCCTGAACTTCCCTGAACTTCCCTGAACTTCCCTGAACTTCCCTTCACTTCCCTGAACTTCCCTTCCCTGAACTTCCCTTCCCTGAACTTCCCTTCCCTGACCTTCCCTGAACTTCCCTGAACTTCCCTGAACTTCCCTGAACTTCCCTGAACTTCCCTGAACTTCCCTTCCCTGAACTTCCCTGAACTTCCCTTCCCTGAACTTCCCTTCGCTGAACTTCACTTCCCTGAACTTCCCTGCACTTCCCTGAACTTCCCTTCCCTGAACTTCCCTTCCCTGAACTTCCCTTCCCTGAACTTCCCTTCCCTGAACTTCCCTTCCCTGAACTTCCCTTCCCTGAACTTCCCTTCCCTGAACTTCCCTTCCCTGAACTTCCCTTCCCTGAACTTCCCTTCCCTGAACTTCCCTTCCCTGAACTTCCCTTCCCTGAACTTCCCTTCCCTGAACTTCCCTTCCCTGAACTTCCCTTCCCTGAACTTCCCTTCCCTGAACTTCCCTTCCCTGAACTTCCCTTCCCTGAACTTCCCTTCCCTGAACTTCCCTTCCCTGAACTTCCCTTCCCTGAACTTCCCTTCCCTGAACTTCCCTTCCCTGAACTTCCCTTCCCTGAACTTCCCTTCCCTGAACTTCCCTTCCCTGAACTTCCCTTCCCTGAACTTCCCTTCCCTGAACTTCCCTTCCCTGAACTTCCCTTCCCTGAACTTCCCTTCCCTGAACTTCCCTTCCCTGAACTTCCCTTCCCTGAACTTCCCTTCCCTGAACTTCCCTTCCCTGAACTTCCCTTCCCTGAACTTCCCTTCCCTGAACTTCCCTTCCCTGAACTTCCCTTCCCTGAACTTCCCTTCCCTGAACTTCCCTTCCCTGAACTTCCCTTCCCTGAACTTCCCTTCCCTGAACTTCCCTTCCCTGAACTTCCCTTCCCTGAACTTCCCTTCCCTGAACTTCCCTTCCCTGAACTTCCCTTCCCTGAACTTCCCTTCCCTGAACTTCCCTTCCCTGAACTTCCCTTCCCTGAACTTCCCTTCCCTGAACTTCCCTTCCCTGAACTTCCCTTCCCTGAACTTCCCTTCCCTGAACTTCCCTTCCCTGAACTTCCCTTCCCTGAACTTCCCTTCCCTGAACTTCCCTTCCCTGAACTTCCCTTCCCTGAACTTCCCTTCCCTGAACTTCCCTTCCCTGAACTTCCCTTCCCTGAACTTCCCTTCCCTGAACTTCCCTTCCCTGAACTTCCCTGAACTTCCCTGAACTTCCCTTCCCTGAACTTCCCTTCCCTGAACTTCCCTTCCCTGAACTTCCCTGAACTTCCCTGAACTTCCCTGAGCTTCCCTGAACTTCCCTTCCCTGAGCTTCCCTGAACTTCCCTGAACTTCCCTTCCCTGAACTTCCCTTCCCTGAACTTCCCTTCCCTGAACTTCCCTGAACTTCCCTGAACTTCCCTTCCCTGAACTTCCCTGAACTTCCCTTCCCTCTATTTTTTATCTTTTGTCAGGCAGAATTCCAAAATTTCATCTCAGTCCTAATCAATAACAAAACAATCAAGATTGTTGTTCCTCTAAATAAAGTATGATCGTGCTAAGAATCTAGAAATGGCATTGTTTAGCAATTAAAAAAAGAAAAATCCTGTATTTCAAAAGTTCTACTTCAAAGTTTTTAAGCACTTTTAATAATTTGCTGAAAAATCAAATTAAAGAAATATAAATCTAGATACTGTCAAGTCAAAGTTGGGCTGTTCAGAAACTCTGGCATCAGACTGTCTCATAGCTGGACTCATGCCACAGAGAGAAAATATTCTTGTTACCACAAGGAAAATATTAAAACGTTTTTCACCCTAGCTCATCTTTCAGCTCTCATGCAGAAAAACAGCTGAAAACACAAGGCCTCCTCTACTGTGTGTGTGCAACACCAAGGTCACTTTTTTTTCTACTGTGATTCGCTATGAATGAGATCAAGAAAGATAAACAGAAACATCCATGAATGAGTAAAGAAAAAATTAATAAGGAATTTGACTGCTTATGCAAACATATAATGAATATTGATGTTCCTGTGTGAAGGAAACAGAAAATTCTTTCTTGGCTTTATGACCACCTTATAGGATCTAGGTTTCTTGCTTCTCAGGAACTCAACATATGTGAATCAGGTTTTTTATTTGTTTTCCTGCTTTACTTTTAAATGCAGATTTTCTGTGGGGCAGGGACAGCTGCTTGTATGGAGGATGGAGGGTAAATTGGACTCTTATAAATAATGAACACAGAACAGATTTTGAAAAATATTTTGATATTTAAATTGTATAGATTTACCTATTTGAATAGAAATCAATTACACAAACACCTTTTGAAATCTGTCCCAGAAATACTGTACTGTATAATCAGGTATAGCCAAGAGGAATTAATTAAGAGATTTGCTTGATTAAATTCTGAGTATTGCACCAGCCAATGTTTCAATGTACCTGGAATTTAAAATACGAAAGAGAAACATAAGGAAAAAAAAAGGCAATGTGTTAAAGGAAAAATAATAACGCGCAAACTCAGTAGTCAATTTGATTTAAGGCAAGACCTGTTTCCTAAGCTTTCTTTCCACCCATTGGCTCCGTAGGCAGCACACAAGCATCAGGCAGCCAGCAGGGATAACTGCAGTACAGCAGCCAGCCTGTAAGCCAGCCTGGCAAAAGGCAGGATGTGCTCCAGCCAGTGCTAGTCCCAGCTTTTATAATTGTTTAAAAGAAATGCAGAACTTCATCATACTTTGTTCTTAGAAAATGCTAATATATCTTCAGATTGTATTTGAAAACAATGCATCTCATCCATAACCATATCCATTTATCTTAACTACTCCATTTTTCACTGTCACTGAGTTTTTTGGTGGTTTATTGTTATGCTAGATGTATATTTTATTCTTAATAAAACTTCCTTATATTAACTTTTATTTCTCTTTTGTATAATTTCCTTCACAGCTCTTTCTCCTTTCTCTATGTAAGGATCTTTTCCTCACCCTTTTACTTCTCTACCTCCCAAACCCCTTTCCCTTTTTCTCCTATTACATTTTCACTCATATTCACTGCCATGCCCTTTTCCTTTTTTTTTTTTCCTCTAGTTCATTCATGGTTTCTGTTTCTCAGATGACACTTAGAATCAAGGACCTGCCAAATACCTGTTTTCATAACTTACATATATATGTATGTATATATATATATATATGTGTGTATATATATATATATGTCTTATGCTCTGTTCCTCCAGATAATTTAATTTCTCTATTCCCCACCTCCTTTTTCTAATGCTAATTAGAAAATTTACACTATTTGATTAATTCTGTGATTAATTGATGTTCTAGGAGCACAGTTACTTCTGAGGTCCCTTCCCAGCAATTTAGGGAAGAAATGTGACTGGGAAACTACTGCTCAAGGGCACATATATATATAGTTCACGTTAAATTTACTCTAATTTTTCCTATGAGATAGGAGATACAGACAATTCATGAGGCAAAATATGGAAATCAGATGGAATTTTGAAAATCTGAAAGAAACTGTACGAACATGCAGCATTTGTCCTCTTTTACAGTCAGAGACAACATTTGATCTGACAGCTATGTTAGTTCCTGCATCAATTCTTATTTTTTTCTTATAGGAACTTACTAACAGATTACAGTTTCTTGCAGTAAAGTTACTTATTCAGTGAAGAAATATCTACAGAGGGTTTAATTTTTTCATGATTTTAAAATGAAAAGACACCCAGATCCATTTTTTTCCTCCTCAGAGTTATTTATGTCTATGTATACATTTTTTCTTTATTTTTAATGGGAATGTTTTGCTACAGTACAAATGCAGACATTTAACTCTTCATCACTTAATTAAGAATTCACACTATTGGTAATTAATGCATTAATCCACTTTCTTGTCAATTTGTCTCATGTAATTTAACATTTATGATCCAAGACATTAGTAATACTGCCTCACCCCTAGGAATTTGTCAATTTAACCCCTGCCAGCATGGGCTCATTTCAATTACTATTAAACAGAAAAAAAATAAGCAGAATTTCTCTTGTACTTGGTGGGTCACAATATAATTTGATGCCATAAAAAAAAAATATAATACATAATTGTTCAATTACAGAGATATATTTAATTGTATTCCTAATACTGAGCTATTTTAGGTTAGACAAGAGAATCCATAAAGATAACAGCATTATTGTCAGGAAACAAAAAATCCTAATACTGTTCACAATAATTTAAGAGTGGTTCAAATTAGATTCCTGAGTGATGAAAACCACTATTTAAAAAAAATAGGCTTATACAGGGAAGGTAAGAGTAGCCATCTGACAGAAATTTATTTCCTACATTCCATTGTTTGTCACAAAAGAGTAGATTCTTGGAAGCTACTTGGAAGAAATTTAATGCCAAAGGTGTATTAAAAAAATCTTTTACTTCATAATTAGATGAAAAGTTAAAAATTAAAGATTCATTGTGGTAATGTTTCACTAGAATTTTTAGTTCATAAGCAAAATGTTGCAAAGCAAAAATGGAATAATCACATGTGATACCATTGGGATTCCAATATTTTGTCTTTAACATTTTATTCTTTAAAGAAACCACTGAACCCTCACTCTTTCACTTGTTAGATCTCTTTGAACATATGTGCTTTGGGACAAGAAGAAAAAGCATATAAGAACATTTCAATCAGAAAACTTCATTTAAAGCCACAATTAGATGACTACTTTTAATTAGGATGATGATTATTAGGAATGTTTGCATTGAGAAAAGCATTTCTGAAAAAGGTCTTGAATCTTAGACTTTATCTGCTGGCATAGCTGTGACCTGTAGATGATTTTAAAGTCTGTGCTTATATTATCAATACGTAGTCTTTGATCTTATTAGCAGAAAGGCTTTTAAGGTAGATCAAAGAGATGGCATCATAAGAGGTGACCAAGGATCCACATATGCCTTAAACCCACTCCAAATGCATCTAAACTATCTTGGATATGCTTATCTGGATGGATACAGAGGATTCAAAACTAGAGCAGTACCACTGGTTTGATTTTCAGACTTTTGTGAGTTAATTGAGTAATACAGGAGGTTCTGACAAGGCTGAACACAGATATTAGCTCAGTGACCTAGGCAAACTTTAGAACAAAACTCGAGGAAAACCAGCACACCAGTTCAGAAGTAAGCCATTATGCATGGATTATTTCTATAGCTGTATTTTATCCAACTAGTCTGATGCAGGAATCTGCATTTCTGAACTAAATAATCATTAACAAATCACCAGAACATTGGTAATGGAAATACTGGAATGTGTTACTCACTGGTGTAAGCAAGTGTTTGAAATTACACAGTATTTACAGGATGCCAAAATCAGGACAGTTCCTCATCTCAGAAGGACAGGAAATATTTGATTTTGGTCTCCCAATGTCTTTTTTATATTCCTACAAGACTGCCTATTTAACTTCAGTCTTTTGTATGCTTGTTTCATCCTACTTCACTTTCTTAGTATCCACTTTCCTTCTTATAATTACAACTTATCATCTTTAATTCTTCTGAAGAGTATTCAACATTCAAATGAAAATTCATTTTTTCTTCTCAAAATCAGTTAAGAAAGGAATAAAGATGTTACCATAAAACAGGGAACATTATGTACTTACATTTTATTTTTAGCTTTTTATTTGCCAGTAATTATTTGCCAAGGAATTGGCATTTTATCCAACAACATAACATAAGAGTAACCTCAGAGTAATACTGATACAAATATTTATATATTAAGCATGAAGCTTATCAACATAGAGATGCTTCAACATAAACCACTTAAATGTCTTTTTCTGGGAGAGTAGGATAGAGGGTGGCGTGTAAATTTAAGAAAAGCAAACAGCAACAGAAAAATGAAACCTTTTTTGATATCAAAGAAGCAAATAATTTTTCCCTTTTTCTAGAATGTATCTCACAATTATCTGTTCCCCTGTGTAAACAGCTCAGTCTTTTAAATAAAAACAACAATCTCTGCCTTTGACAACATTTCTCTCCTTTGATCAGTGGTTTATATGAATTTGAACTTTTTAATTTCCAGTGTAGCATGCTGTCATTATTCCTTCTTGGGAACACGTTTGATCTTCATGGGAACATGCTGTGGTTGAAAATAATGACCTTGGATTAAATAAAGCAAGCAGAGCCATATCTGAAAGCATGCAGAACAATGATGCTTTTACCTCAGGCAATGTCACATTAGTTGCTCTTTGCTCAGCAGGAGCTGAAGGCTTATCCAACATATTTGCTTTGAAAATTTCACAGATAACATTAATTTGAAAAACTGCTAGTAATCATGCAGGAAGGCAATAACAGAACTATAGTAAATGGCATACTTAAGTAAGTGAATAAACATAATTTAAAAAATAAATAGTCCTATTTTTCTCTTCTCACTAGGTTATACGTTTGGATCTGCATCTGCTTTGGCCAATAATTTATACTGACTTCTAACTCCAACATTTTTGTTTATTCCATGGAGTAAAAGCTTCCAAATTATATTCTTCTTCTGAAATCCTTACTGCATATCTTCTGAGTTAGAGCCATTGCTAAATCACTGTTCCTTCCTTCAAAAATCATCTTTCCATCGACTCCAATATACATTAAGGTCTTCCAGATTCATTACCTGCAAATGTCAGGGACTTTTATTATACTGACAAAATGTAATGGAAATTAAATGTGGATAGGACTTTGGCATGCATGTGAAAATATTTCCTGTTTTAATGTAACAGTCACAGCTCAGAAGGAAAGATGGCACATCAGTAATTCATGAACAGATCACAAACAGAAAAAAACATATCTGAGAAAACTGTGATCTGCTAATGTGTGTGGCAGGATCAGTCTGAGAATCTGAATTTGAGTTAAATATGGACTGGAAATGTTTATTTCAGTTTCTGCCCAGTTCCTTTTCAGCTGCCTGACAATCTTACTTGATGTGTGACTGAGAGATGGGACTTCAAAAAGGAGGTGCAAAAGTAATCCAAGCAGAGAGCCTTAAGCCAAAGTTTAAGCAGAAATAGGTCGGAGTTCGAGTTGAAGTTAAAGTTTATTGAAGTCTAAGTCTAAGTTGAAGTCAGGGTAAAAGGAATTGAAGTCGAAGTCAAAGTTGAAGCTATTGAAGCCATTGAAGTCATTGAGGTCAGGGTAAAAGGAATTGAAGTCAGATATTATTCTCACAGTACAGTGTTATATACTTCTTTCAGCACAAAATAAGCCATAGCCCTAAACAGTCACAAGATTTTTCCCACGAACTACAGGCAGCTTATTGTTTGTATTATTTTGGCAGCTTTTACAAAATTACGTTGTTTTAAAGACCTTGACAGTCATATGCAACTCTCTTCTTAGTTCTTTTTCATATCAGTATTCTCTCTGTACCACAGCCTGTACCCCACCAAGGCTCAGATACCTCCATTCACAAACTCCTCTCTTGATCTCTTATCTGCTCTTCTATAATGCCATACATTATATCATGGTTGTTTAGCTAGCTTTTGACAAGAGGCATGCCATGAAAGGAAGAATCTTGTTCTACTTTGTTAAAAGTAGTTTCTGGACCTAGAGATAAAAGAGCTTTTAAATCAGTTTTGAAAAACAATTTTATTACAGTTTTCAATAAACCACATAATTATAATAAATTATAATTTTTCATTTTCTCAGGAGCGTCTCCTCTAATATTTCTGTAACATTTGTTGATAATAGTAGGATGGGAATGAGCCAGAGAGAGGGCCTGGCACAAAGTGTCTTCCAGCTTTGTTCAGTATCCTATATCCTATTGCAAATGTTGAAGATTGACAAATGGAAGATCTGACAGTAAGACAAGTCTTTTCTTCAGATGCACTCTTGCAGAGTTGCTGTTTGTATTTCCCTCTTGTTACCATTCTGTCCATCTTGTCCAAGACTGTTACAATGGGTTACAGTAGAAATTTCAGAAAGGCTTTTATTCTATTGTTTCAAAAATGTACTTTTCTATAACTAACAAAAATAGGATAATACTATATTTAAGAAGCACAGTAATTCTTGATAGATTTGTAGGAATATATGGACAGTCATTCAAGAAATACCTAAAAATTCAGCAAGTTATTTGCAATCTACCACTACAAGAAAACTTGGGAGCAAACATATTCTTGCAAGTTTAAAAATTGCAGATTTAACGGGTATTTTTTGGGTGGAGTGTTTATATGCCGTTGTAGTTTTTTAGTGTGACTTTTATCCCTGTAAGTAAATATTCTTACCTCTCAGGGTATGAATCATCTTTTCCACATAATTATGACCATACTATTCAAAATTTCTCTGTGTTATGTGGAAACCAGCTTAATGACTGTGCTGTCACTGAGATCAGATTATGTTATAGCCTGACATTGTCTTAGTATTGAACACTGTCTGCATGACTTTTAAAAGGAACAGTCAGATTAAGGGAAAAAAAAAGTTGCAGGTCAGTCATGGAACTGAACAAAATTTATCAGCAAACTTAAAACATATCCATTTGGCCACAAAGTTTTTAAAGGATTTTTTTCAATACATGCAAATGTTTAATTCCCAAATTCTACTAATTCTTGTCTTGAAATAAGTATTATCAGGGACACTCAGTTCCAGCTTTGTACATTAATGAGCACCTTGAAAAGCAGTATTCATCTAATCTAAATTTAGATACCTAGCTCAAATACCATAGGAAAAGAAGTTCTTAAATAATCACCTTTTTTGTTTCCTTTGTGTTCTGTTTCCAGTCAGAAAGATTGTAAAATTTACAGTATTTTACATTTTAATTAATTTTCTTACAATGAAAACTTCAATTAAGAAATTTCTGCTAGAAGGGTAATTCCCTTCTCCTGGCAATTAGAGGGAGAGAGATTGAGAGTTTCTCTAAATTTCCTAAGGGTCCTTAAAATTGGAGGCATTGCTTATATCTATTTTCATAAATAGCCTGGATTGACCTAGGCTGGATGCCAGGTGCCCACACAGATGTTGTACCACTCACACTCCATCAAAAGGGCAAGAAGAAAAAAGTATCATTAAAAGCTTGTGGATGGAGATAAGGACAGGGACACAACTTACCAATTGCCATCAAGGACAGAACAGACTTGAATTATGGATAGTAATGTATTTTATTTCAAGTATTTGCAACAAAATAGGGTGATGAGAAATAAAACTAAATTAAAAGCAGCCTTTCTCTACCACTTCATTCTTTCCAAGCTCAGTTTCACTCTGACTTTTCTACCTCTTGAGCGGTGCTGGGGAATGGGGGTTGCAGTCAGTTCCTACCAGTGTGCCTATGACTCTTCTTGCTCATCACACTCAGGCTGCAATTCTTCAAGAACTGTTCCAGAATGGGTCCTTTCCATGGGGTAGAATCCCACAGGAACAGGATGATCCATTGTAGGATCCTGCAAGTACTGCAGGTGGATATCTGCTTCACCTTGGACCTCCTCGGGCTGCAGGGGGACAGCCTTCCTCACCACAGCCTGCGCTCCACTCTGCAAGGGAATCTCCTCCCCCTCCTTCTCCACAGCCCCTAGAGTCTCTGGGGCTGTTTCTCTCCCATGTTCTCCCTCCCCTTTCTCAGCTGTTTTGTCACAGAGATTTTTTACCCTATCTTAAATATCACAGAGATGCTGCCAGTGTTGCTGAGAGACTCAACTTCAGTCAGCAGGGCATCCTTCTAGGAGGCAGCTGGAAATGATTCTGCCCCACATAGGGGCAACTTCTGGTGTCTTTTCACAGAAGTCACACTTGCCACCCCTAGTATTATCAAAATCTAGCCACATAAACCCCATACAATACTCAAATCCAAGAGTACTTTTTTTCCTTGTGTTTTATTTTTTTCTAATAGATTTATAATAAAAAGTAATTATGTTTGCTATTTTCCCTTTTTATTGACTTTTGATTGGTCAGAAAATGTTAAAAATATCTTTGCATTATAGTATTTGTCACTTGGATCTGAATGATAAAAATAAAATAATTTGGGGGGCAAGATATGCTTTAGATTTAATTTTGGAAAAAAAGACTGCAGATAATATTGAAATAGAATGTGTGGGAAGTAAATGTTGAGTTGAATGTCAAATCAAATTAATCACATACTCAGGAAAACTGAAATAGATACACTGTAAATTTGTTAATTCTTAATTTCGACTACAAATTGTCAGTGCTCAAGGGAAAGGGAAAAATGGGAGACAACTGCAGAAAATTGGGTCTGCAGGCTAGAAATCAAACCATGAAAGAAGTGGAGCAAGAATGGTAAACTGAACCAGTGGTAAATAAACAGGGAGTAGCAAAAGAAAGATCTGCTTTTGCAAAAACAAAAGGTTTTTTTCTGCATACTTTTTGTAGAGCTTTTCATTTTGTGTACTAAGATGAGGGGAGACTCTAGAAATAGGAAAAAGAAAACATAGTTCCCTGTAAAACATTGTCCACTCATGCAATCGTGAATCATTTAGATATAATGTACAACAGTATGGGGATGGCTATAGAATACTTTGAGAAACAAGAAAAGCAAATTTTAAAATAGTGTATTGTCCCTCATTTGTTTGAAGGTGCCTATTGGTGTCCTGGTTTAGGGCAAATTTGGGAGGAACACTCTGAATGCTGCTCCTCTGGAAAACAAGTCCAAACAGCCCCTCCCCCCAGCCGGTCCAGGAATCGAACTCCCTCAGAGAAATATGGAAAAGACTATTTATTTAACAAACAAAATGCCCACAAGTATAAATAAATAATAATAATAATAATAATATGAAACAATAAAACCTCTAGCTGCTCTGAAGAGAGATGGTAAAACTGAGAGTCTGTGCCAGGAGTTAACTTCTCTCCCTCAGTCTGTTTATCAGTCCCTTCAGTGCTGGAAAATGCCGAGTCCCAGCCCAGTG
>JANPWX010000419.1:2144904-2295836 GCA_024734555.1 Trochalopteron elliotii
AAGAAATTTAGATTTTATTTTAATCTAAATATGAATGAGAAGAGCCTGAAGATTTGTGCACCAATGCAAAGCAATATCTGTAGTAAACTCCTACTACTCCTACTAAGCACAGTGTTTAAATTTTTAAAGGATAAAATAGAAATGTTTTAAACAAACAGATGTAATTGGCTGTTTATAAAGATGCCATAGGAGCTAAAAACTCAAAAAGGTCCTTTTCTTCTGATTTCTGGAATGGTGTAATAAAGTACTAAGTTTTATTCTTAGGCTTTATTTAAGTGTTTGTTCCTCATATACTGACAAACAGTATATAGTGCTAGAGTGATCCTTAGTCTGGCTCAGCACAGCCATCAAAATACTTTTATATTTACTCATAATCCTCATTATACCCCATATAACTAGACCATGAAAGCAAAGAACAACAAAATCTATAATGTCTTCACCAAGAGGTGTGTCTCGTAAAAGAATGATGTATGGCTAAACAAAAAGTTACCTCAGGAAAAGTACGTGGGACTGGTAAAAGGCACATTTGTCTAAGTAGGAGTACAGACATTTGAATAAAGTTTAATCTCTAGAATGGTGAAACCAGACCTGGGTAACTCACGGCATCACTGTCAGTGATGATCCACAATGACCTCATAGGTTAAGAACACTATTAGGAAGATTTATTAACCAATACTCCCCAAGAAAATTTGGTATCTTCACAGACAGACTGTTTGTGCTTTGAAGATACTGTAAGCAGCATGATTTGGTGCAATTCATCCATAACCTATAGAGCATGTAACTTGGGACCAGCAGCTGCCCTCCATGCTGGAGACAAACAGCTCCAACTGATCTACTACAGGACATTGCTGAGTACCTCAGCCAAGATGGTGATTCCCCTTGGAAGTCAAATTTTAGAAATAGCAAAATGCCACTACAGACTCCTCTGAAGCTGGTGTAGACACCACAAAGGAGCAGATATCTACACTTGAGCTTGTAGAGAAATCCATGCTGAAGCAGGTTTACCCTGAAGGACTGCAGTCCATGGGCAGGATCCATTATGGAGCAGAGGAGAAGTGAGAAGAGGAAGAAGTTGGTACAGAGTGGCCACAACCAACTTCTCCATCTTCCCACACCAGTCAAGGAATAACAGGTAGAGAATCTGGGAACAGATGTGTTAAATTGAGCCTGGAATGGGAAAAGAACAGCAAAGGGTGATTTGATTTTTGTATTTCTTTCTCACCATTCAAATCAATTTTAACTGGTAAAAAACAAATTAAGTTTCCCCAAGCTGAGCCTGTTTTGCATGTGAAGGTAACTGGCAAGTGACCTCCCTGTTTTTATCCTCAGCCTCTGAGGATAAAAACATTTTTATCATTTTCTCACCCTGACCTGTTGAGAAGGGGGAGTGAGAGAGTGCCTGGGAGGGACTTGACCTTCAGTCAAGTTAACCTACCACAGGTAGGAAGTGACAGCTCTTAAGTCATCACCAGAGCAGAGGAGGGCAGACAATGCTAGGCTGGTGTCTATTTAGGGAGCTGCCCACCTCTAAATGAGACTGGTGCAAATATAAAACCTTTCATTCATTAATAAACTGCTTGGCCATGTGATTTCTGTGGAAGATTTTCCAAGTAGTCTCACCCATGTTCTTGGACTCTTAACTGCAGAGTGAGGAGGACAGTCTTTCACTGCAGCTGAATTCAGCTGCTGAAAGGTCCTGTTTACCATGTACACACTTCTAATCTTTTCCCTTGCAAGCTTGAGCCCACAGGATGAGTTGGCTGACACATTCACTTGATAGAAAATTAATCCTCTCTTCCCTCCCACATGCTGAGAAGTGTACTGTCATCAGTGAGCTGAACCAACTCATCCTTCTGGGAAGCTGCATAAAGATAGATGATACAGGGGAAGAGGAGGAAAAAAGACTGGGCAACAAGTCAAAGTTATATGAGATGAGGTATGAAAGGAAAATGTACATTGGTAAATGTCTGTAGAAATGCTTGGTGAACTTGCAGTTGAGTATTTTGTGATTTTTTTTCCTTTCCTTCAAAATTAGTGTCTACTTGATATTTCTATCTTTTTTCACATGTATTTGGAACAGAAACCCATCTGTAGGTGACATAAAAAAGCAAACATCATTTGCTGCCTAAGGCTAGTAGTGAAACCACATTTGTCTATTCCTACATTTACACTTAGAATAATTTTGCTTATTTACATGTCTTTCAAACCTAGTATTGCAGGAAGTATACAGGCAGACATTTATATCTCCAAGTGGGGAGAAGAGTTACATCTGTCTGTAGCAGATAGCAACTGGAATAAAACACCCTGTGGGATCCACTCTCATTGTTAAAAATATGTGATGGCCTCAGATTCCTTAGTAGATGGCAAACACTATATGGTGTGATCAGTGACAGTTCTAACTTGAAATGGAGTTAACTCCAGGGAATATTTTCATCCAAAGCAGTATATTAATAGCGAATTTCATAATTTAAAAAAATTAATCATTTATCTAGTTCATTTATGACCAGATTTTCTTCAAAATAACTTTCTAAATCAAATATAATTTAATTTTATATCAATAAGATTGATACATAAAATATATATTGAATCTTAGCAAAATTTCATTGATCCTTCCAGCAATGAGAGCACTAAGAGTTCCAAAAGCTGCTGATATAACTAATCTGTAAGACATACATATGAACATTGATTTAAAGTAAAACTTAACATTGAAAAAGAAGGCTGATGATATGACACTTTTTTGTTTGCCAACATTTTCTGGCAACATTACCCTGAAATTTAAAATTAGGGTCCCTGTTTTGTTAGCTGGAGTTTTATTTACACCATTGGAAGGGCAGTGCCTGTGAGAATGCCAAAGCTTCTTGGAGGAATAAAGGGATCTAACTGGAATGGCCATGGCTACTAAGTCTTTTAAAATGGTGGAGTTTTCTAAGGATCAGGAAATTACTGTTTTTCTCAAGTGAGTAAAGAATTCATAAATCAGAGAAGCTAGAGGAACCAGTAAATATTCCTGATGTCATGCTGTCAACACCAGATCATCCAATAGTGTTACATACCTTTTCTTATTTTGTAGGACACACCAGTGAACAGACAAGGAGGTAGGAAATGTAGTCTTGGTGATTCTGTAAAGGAGAAGGAGATAGAACTCACACATGCACATATGTTGCACCACCTGCTCTTTGTGTAAAAAAGAACTTGCACAAGAACTGACATTTCTGGGAAATTATTATTTTGGTTTCTGTATAAATTATTAGCATAAGAGGAACATGCTATGCCAAATAAAATATTTGCACTTCTCCTCTTCATATCTCTCATTTTTCCATGTATCACTAGAAAACCTGAATATGAATTTGGTTCTCAAAAAGTTAACTTTAGTTTTTGTTAAGGTCTTGAATACACCAAGAGGGTCTGCAGTCACGAGCCTTGTCTCTTCTCTGTGCTGTGGCATGGGTATTCCTGTGTCATTTGTTCCCTTGTCTGTCTGATTCTGACCTTGCTGATATGACTTACAGGCTTTCATTTGGACCTCTTTTGTCACTGTGGATTCACGTGAGCCTCACGAGGCTGTTCCCCAAGATTGTCTCCTCTCATGAGTCCTGCCAGGCTGAACCCTTGCTGGTGACGACACCAGTTTCCCCTGCCTTGCTCTCACCTTTGGCTTTAGCTTACATTTTGGTTCATTAAATTGCCCAGCCTTCCTGTGCACTGGCTTATACTTCTTGTCACTTTGTTTAGGTTTATTTATTTACAATTATTATTCAGTAGAGAGCTGCTCTGCTGAAGCTAAAAGGTCAATTTATGGAGATTGAGTTCTTGTTATTCCCAATTCAGCAATTTAGCAAAAAACTTATTAGACGGTTATTGAATAAAGTATTGCTCAGTGGGGTGTTGATCTGCGCTAAGTCTCTTATTAAAATCAGCTTTAGGAAAGAATGGAAAAACTTGTTATTTTTTCCACAGAAACCCAAAACTCAGAAACATTTGCATTAAGACTTCTGGCAAAATCTCCAAAGCCTGGCAGAGATGTAAAAATAGACAAAGTGGGTGAAAAAAAAAAACCCAACATAGGATAATTTTGGAATGAATATAAATTTTGTTTACTCTCAAAGAACAAGTGCTTCATTGAAGATAAGGTATTTGAAGTTTACTGTACAATAGGCATGAGCTGCACCAAGTCTAATATTTTACCTTAAATATTCTCAAAGGAGAAATAATAATGACAAATCAAAACATTGGTTACTAAAATGCAGTTGCCCTCCTATCACTGTGATAATGATGTGCAAGGGCTTCTCCAAGTGTCAGTATAGAACACTGCAATGACAAACATCACCTTTTAATAATTTTTTTTCCAGAGTTTCTTATAAATAAACATATTTACAAGGGCTGTGATTTTTGGATTGAGCTTCTGGATAAAACAGAGGATTTTCAGCTCTTGCTTTGTTTTATGCCAGCAGTTTGAAAAAGAAGCAGCTCAAAACCATTCTGACATACTGCCATGACCACTGAATAAGTATTCTGCCCACCTGTGCTGCAAAGCTATCTGAAATATAAAAAAACACCTTCTGATTTAAGCAAGGAATTCTTTAAGGGTTAGATTCTTGTTTGTTGAACAGGTCTTAAATACTTTTGGAGCAACAGGATGCCCACGTGACCTGTTTTCATGAGGACGGACAAGACAAGCTAAATAAATGAGGCTTGTGTGGCATTAATAACATGATGCTACTGCTCAGGGAATTCAGGCTAGCTAACATACGTTTCAAATCCAAAGTATACTCCGTGCAGCCACTGCAAGACCTAAATTACAGCAGTATTCCTGACCACAAGTAATTTGCTCAGTCCCTTGGCTAACGTGCCATTATGGCTCTGACTGACGTTTCACACTTAGTGGGTGCTGTTCATCACAAAGAAATGCATATTCAGTGTTAGGCACTGGGTGGTGCCGAAGAGCTAGTTAGTACGAAAATGTACTTGAGCAGATCTAAAACTGACAAATATTCACCTTTCCTTGCAGCCGATGGAGCAGGATTCGTTCTTCAAAATAATTCATCTGGTTCCCTAGACCTATTCAGGTACCTTGAGTTAGTTTTCCTATTTGTAAAAGCATACTGAGATGAAGTCCTGAGTTTTATTTCTTTCTCTTATGTTTGGAGTTACAAATGCATGCCTGTAAGTAAAGCATCCTTTTCATATTACTTCATCACTAAAAAGCTTCTACAACCTGACCTTGTCAAATTTGAAATAAATGTTTTTCCAAAGTATTGTATTTAATCTTACCGTGTGTTTGACACAAACTATAGAAAGATTATGTTATTGTTTTTTTTTTTCTTAATTGATTTTACATAGCACAAGTGCAAGTAAACATTAGAGGAAAAGAAATTATGTGTTAGTTCATTATCACATCAAAGTATTTTAACCAAGGTAAATATACTGATCTCAGATACAGAGACCAAGTAAGAATAAAAAAAAATAATTTATTTAACAAGTGTCATTTAAAATTACTCTGCTTAGAGTGATTCCACTAAATATATTGCAATATTCTGCTTTAAAAGAAGACAGCATTCAATAGCAGCATTTGTAGATATTTACTGAGCATTTCCAGTTTTAAATACTCTGAAAAGTTTAGATAAGTCTGAAAATTGTGTGCAGCTACACTTACAATTAACAGGTATTTATGCATACATAACAGAAATAAAATCATACATATCTATCTCTATTAGGTTTCCAGGTCAAAAACATTTTGTGTGTTTTTCTGAGGGCTAAATTATCTTCAGGATTTTCCCTTAATTCTAATTTTATTTCTAAGGATAGGTGGTCTTTAGTGTATTGATATCAAAAGTTTTGGAGTTTAATTTCCAGTAGGTGTTCTAAACAAGATTTCTCAAAATATATTAATATTTTTATGACTTAGAAGTCCATAACAAAAAAATATTACTACAAAATTGGCCTCTCCATAGATATCAAGGAGCCAAATTTTCAGCTGCAACAAGCTTCTTTTGCAGTCATCTGTGTCCCGGTAAATTAAGTACTTTCTGGTCCCCAAATGCACAGAATGTATTCCAGGGGATAAAAAGCTATCTGATTCTTTCAAATATCTCACAACTTTAAGAAGACTTTGTTTGTTAAAGGGAGAACTGGAGTGAATATTATCTGCTATTGTCACTTATCTCTTAGATCTATACCACAATGAAGACAAGACTAAAATTAGTGACTCCCACACTTGCTTTGCATTGCAGACACTGGTGCTGAAATAGTCACCTCCACCAGGAGAGCTGAGACTTGGCCCAAGGAGAAGACTTTTAACACAAAGCTGCCACAGAGCTGTGGTAAACTGCAGCAGTAGCTCTCTTTCAATGCATTCATATTAAGAGAAGCCCATGGATTGCACTAGTCATCAGAGCACTGCCACAGACACTAATAAAAAAAAAAAAAAAAAAGATGCAAGTGAAGTAGAAAAAAACCCAGAAGAGTCAAAACGAACACAATTAAAGCAAAAGTGGTAAACACAGTAATAAGTAAATAAATAAATAAACATCCTCGTCTTTCCAAACCACAAAATGTGGCAGACCAAAAAAATGACTTCCAAAAAATATTTTTATCTAACTGTGCACACTTATTCCATTTGATGTATTTAAAGTTGTTTCATTCTCTCCACCACCTAATTATAGGCCTCTTAATATGGAAACTATAAATTACAGTACTTTGGGGTAATTAGTTTATCAATCAAAATAATTCTCATTTATACCCATACTCCTGTGGTCTAGGGAGGTCATTTTAATATTCTGCAAATACCTTTCAGCAAACCCCAGGGACAAATCAGGTAAAAAGCACTGTAAGCAGCTCTTTTTCTGTAGCCATGTGCAGTGTTTATACTCTGCTGGTAAACACCATAGGTTGATTTTATTGGGGTTTTTGACTATAATGAGCATAAATGTGACATATCACCATATGGTTTCTACACATGGACAGGCTGCAATTAATGCTGCAGCGTGTAATTTGTGTCTTACTTGTGTGTTTATCTGTCAAAGCTAACTCATTTGCAAAGAGCATCTGTGTATATACACGTGTATGTGACTACAGGCATAACCACTTCTGTGTTTAACTACTGGTTGTGCAGAATAAAGCCTGTATCTAATGTATAACCAATAGCAGAATGCAGAAGAAATACGTATGTCAAGAAAGTTGTAAAAAATGATTGCTATAGTACTGTTTTTTGTTTGTTTTTTTTTCTTGGTCTTTGACTACTACCAGAAAACCTAATACTGTTCTAATTGAATAATTATGAATAAATTGGACCATGTATATACTGTCATATATATATATATATATATATATATCCCTATCATATATATTTCACTCTACTATCACATACATAGCATGTGTAAGACTGTGGCCTAAATTCCTTAATTGAATCTTATACTCTGATCCCAGTCATTGCATCTGCTGAAAAACTTCTAAGGTTGTAAGTAAAATTTTTTAACAAAAATCACATGAAATTTGCAACTGTAAAAATAAGGAACCTGTAGTATTTGTGATCTAGTAGTGGATAGCTCGCAAAATAATTCCACAGCATCAGGACTGATTGCTTTTTCAAGTCATACTGAGAAAAATATGCATGCCCACTGAAGAGGTTTCTCTCTCTCTTTCACCTTATTTAGAGCATGATTAGACACCTACTATAAGCAAGGAAGCACTTGTCTCTCCTTTTCCCAGTAAAGGACACCCTGACATTCAGTACAACAAAAATCGAAATAATTTCATCACAAATTTCTCTTTCTTTACACTCTAAGTACACAATCTTGTTTTTTATCTCCTTGGGTAATGCTTTTGCATACATTCCTCATACAAAAATGCCAGAAAAATCACTTTGGCCAACAGAGGAATACCAGATCTTAAAACGGCAGCCATTCTTTCTTGGATCTTTGAATGAAAGTTGTTTCAAAATAAGCATTTAACACTCACCAGCTATACTCAAACAAATATAAACAGAACTACACAAATAAGTTTCATGTGATAAATTAGATTATATTGCCTAAATGGTAATGCTGGTTTATGATGTTGATCAACATGTATGATGTATTTATAAGTCATTAAGCTTTCACATAGTACTGGTGAAATAAGCAGTCTGATTTCAGCAGAGCAGCTGGTATGTGAAATCTTCTATATAATATCTTTTTGGCAAAAAATATACAGAACAGTAAATGCAGCATAGTATAATTGCCTATATATGGGCTAAACAGTAATGAAAATCAAAATGTATGTGAACTGCTTTCTTCTTGGGAATATTTGGAGATAGATAAAAGTAGGTTTAATAAAATCTACTTTTTGGACTGCATGTATTATTTAATAATGTGGCATGAGCAGAGTTTCCAACAAAGATACAGGTATAAAAATTATGACCTTGAGGAATGTTCTGTTTAACTCTGTTGTTTCAAACATTTTATGTCAAATGCAAACTGAGATTTTTTTTTCTCATAAGACATGAAAACATTTGAGTCTTTTCAATACTCATAGTAAAGAAATGTGCACCAAAACTGTGGCGAAAGTGTATTTGCCAATTATGAAGGTTGCTGTTAACTGAAAAAAAATAATAAAAGGGTCTGTACTAAAATCCACCTTCAACATAACTCAGTTGGATCTAATGAAGTTGTGATGCATGGACTGTGTTGTATTTCCATAGGGCTGCTCTAAAATTATACACCTGGTTCAAATATGAAAACCAGTGTCAATAGGGAAAGAAATGGAGACACTTTCACCACTGTCGTATCTTTCCTGCCATTTGTGGAGAATTATGCTCATTTTTTTTAAGATTACTTAAAAAAAATTAAAAAGTAGATTGCAGAACAGTAGATTGTGGGTTAACTGAGTGGCAGTCAGGACAAATCCAAGAGCAAGAATAATTGGGTATTCTCCTTTATGAGTCAGCATTTCCCCCACCATTTGAATTTGTTTAACTTAAAGACAAAGATTTCACTGGCAGTATGCTGCATTTGGCCAGTTTTGTTTATAGTCGCCATACAGCAAATATTTAAAGCCACTAAAAACAGCTGCACATCCATTTCAGTTGCAAATTTTCATTCATCCACTGAGTAAATATGCATAGACTGGTGATTATTTTTTTCCAAAACACCTAAAATTTATACTAAGGGAGTGTTTTAAAGGTAATGTAAGGGTGTAGTACTCAATAGTGCTTGTATCAGGCAAGACAGGTTCATATTGTCTGTTTAATTGTCACTGCTAATTTAACCAAATCTATTCTTGGTCAATCAATTGCAATTGATTTTAATTCTTATTGTTTTTTTTCCTATTGTGTTGTACTTTTTAATTTCACAACCTAGACATCACTGATTGGATAAAGTAATAAAATCACATATCCATAACAACCTAGGTCTTTATCAGTGTCTTAGGTAACAAAAATATAAATCTAATATCTCACAGGCAGCAACAATTTGGTTTGATGGCTAAGTAAATCATGTTTAAATCTAAAATGAAATTTCAGGGTTGATAGACTCTAACAATTGTTTAGGCAGAGCAATGTGCAAATGATTAACATTGACCCTGTATTATAATTTCCCTAGCAAAGTTGGACTAATATGTAAACAGAGAAAAATATAGATCTAGACTGCCAATCTTCCATATCAACCAAAAATATCAGTGTTTATTTAATCAAAAAGCTGATGAAACCTGATGAAATAACCGAAGTATAATCCAGTTGGTCTGCAGGGCACCTGGAGCATGGCCTCCAGGGGACATGTGCCAGAAACCCTCATAGCATCTAAACACCTGCACCAAGGCCTTCAGTTCTGAGCATGATCAAAAACACACCTCAGAATCATACACTTTTCTTTCTAAATATGTCTCCTCACTGAAGAGTGAGTCTATTGGAGCAATTCCACTGATATCCCTTCTGCAGAAGAAAAAACAAAAGCAAGTACAAAGCAATCTTCACTTGCCATTCACAGGAGCCAGAACTTCACAGCAGTCCAGGCTTAGGGACTGTTGTTTCCTACGATAATAGAAAACTACCAGGAAAAAGGAAAACCCTTGTACAAAGTATCAAGCTGATTTACCGCAAATCAACAGAGAAAATAGAAAAGAATGTATTTTCAACTGTTTCATAGAATCAATTTGCCTGCATCTAGTAACTGAGGATCACATTATTTTTTTTAATTCACTGATATGTACAAATAAATGTGACAGATTATTAAAATATTCAGAGGGTGAATAGAGTATCAGTCCAAGATAATATTCCCTGCAGCTTTTACGTACAGAAAAACACCTCTGCATGGTAACCATATTAGCTCCAAGGAGTCTCCAGGGAAGCAAGGAAGGTATGACTACACACAACATGCAGTCCCTCACTTACCTTTGTCTTGATTTGTCCTGGTCCAGAAAAAAAATTAAACAAACAGTCTGGGGTTTTTTTTTGTTGTTTTTGTTTGTTTGGTTTTGTTTGGTTGGGGCTTTTTTGTTTGTTTGTTTGATTGGTTTTTTGTTTTTGTTTGTTTGTTTTTTGGGTGGGTTTTGTTTGTTTGTTTGTTTGTTTGATTGATTGATTGATTGTTTTTTGTTCATTGAAATTCTCAAAAGAATAAAAAAATTCTAAAAAATTTTAGAAGAATATTCCCTTGTTTGTACAACAGTGTTCTTGGGGATTGAAGATTGTTGGGGTATTGGAAATTCTGTGAGTCTTCAGATATAAACTTCATCACAATACTAATCAGACAATTGAAGATCCCACTTTGATAAATAACCATAAAGTTAAGTTTCCTTTTGCAAGAACCATGCTTTGGTTTTCCTCAGGAACAGGTGTCTTTTAAATGCACATGCACAAGAGCAAGGAATGCAGAACAAGTATTGCCATATCCTTTTAATGTATCAGCTCCTGGGAGCAGCTCATTTTAGTCTGTGATGATTTCCTTTTGCCAAGAGAAAAAGTCCTTATCTAACAAGTCCCTTGCACTTGCTGATTTTATTTTGGATAACTGCAACAGTTCCACAAGCTTCAGAGATATGTCTGACATCTACTGCCACCTCTGTATTATATATCTCTTAAACAGTTCAGGCAATTGTTACATCCCAAAGCTGAATGTGGCTGTGGTGTGACTTTTTATTTCCGTTACCAATTTATCTGCCATCTCTTTTTTATTTTTTTTTTCCTTGTCTTCAGGTCCTTTAGTTCCCTAGAAGCATATAGCATCTACCTTTTTCAGACAGGATTATTTACAAATGGGTCACTGCCCATGAGAGCTCAGCACTTCTGCTCTTTTTAGGTATTTTTCAAAATTAACTCATTTCTCTTGGAATTTTTATAAATACTCAAATTTGTAGAACTTTGGAATTTTTTATTCAGTTTCTCTTTTACAAATTTTGGTTTTCAGTGAAGTTTTGTTTTGGGGGGTTCTTTGGTAGGTTTTTTTCAGTTGGAAAGGAAAAAAATAGTCTAAATAAAATCCAAGCAGAAATCTTGTTCACTGAAACTCTTCCCCATCTTTTAAATGCATATTTTGAGACACCTACACTAAGCAGGGGTTACTTCATTACTCTCCTAAAGGAGGACATTGAATTACAATGGCACACCAACTCTGTATAAGGGGTCAATATTCACACACCTTGCACTGTATGTTGCACAGTAGGGAAGAACACAGTGTACCAATTAAGAAGGTACAGAAAATGGGAAAAAAAAAAGCAATCACTTCATTTTTTCTTTATAATTGCCAGTATCAGGTTATGCTGTGAGAAATGTCCTACTGCTCAAGAAGAATATGTTTCATCCAAAGGAAAATCAAAGATAGTTCATCCCAATTTGCAAGTCACCGAGGAGAAAACAAAAAGGAAAGAGAAGAATTTTAGATGTGATGATTCTGTGTGCAAAAGAGAAAAAGATGACCACATTGCTAAATCATTATTTTTTTCCTACACCAAGGAACACATTAAGTCCAAAATTGTTGGCACATATTCCATTTTGCTGCATCTCACCATACAAAACCTAAGGTCATTAACAAATGATCAGGCTCAATAACCTAGGACAATACAATATTTCATGTAAGAAGGCTTCAGAGTCTGCAAAGTTGCATATGATCTTCAGTTTTAAACAGCAGGCTTTTCATATTTAAAGAAATGCAATAAAATGCACATATTTTCATATTGAAAATGTATGAGGAAGAAGGTAGAGGAATAATGAGAATTTTTCCTTGCTTTTTTATTAAAAAAACCCCTAATTAATGAAAGCTTCAAGTATACAGACAGAGGGAGCCCATGCTTTAAACACAGAATCCTTTCAAAACATCACTATGTAGCTTTTATACTATATAATAGAAAGAAAAGCCACACTGACACAATATATGGCTTTTCTAATCAGTCAACAGCTAAAAGCTAAAGTGAATGTAGTTCATGTAAGACACAAGATTCGTGAATCTCACACAATTCTAAATCTCATGCCCACTGAAAATTATTCTAATGGTTTTATGTCTGCCTGGATAATAGACATGACATCTCCTGTTCATAGCCTGACCTCCAAATCTCTGAGTTTTTACCCTGAGTTTTGGGTCTCATCATGGCTGTCTTCTAGCATTTCAAACATTTTTTTTAAATAATGTCCTTTACAATTTGGAAAGAGTTTATTATGTAGCACTTTATCTGCTTCTACTTTGAATTATCATTCTGAGCTAATTCCTTCATGTCTATTTTTTTCCTGGTGGTCTGTAAATTTAATGCTGCATTAATTCAGGCTTTTCTTGAGCTGTTATTTAAATCACAGGATAAGAAGAGACAGTCTTTTGATGCTTAGCTTTTTCTCTCTAATCTCTAGTTCTCTCTCTCTAATCTACATGTAGAAAACATTTTTATTGCTTATTCATTTATTTATTTTTGCACATAAGGCATTACAAGTGTATAGATAGAGTTCCATTCCTCCAGTGCACATATCCTCTCCCCCTACAGAGGATCCTGTGACCTTTTTCCTGTCAAGAGGCACATTTGCTTTCTTTTTTGTTCTTTCTTTTTGTTTTTTTTTTCTGATGTAGAACCATTTGAGCTTCAGTCACAGTAAACAATCATCTCTTTGCCCTCATTCTTGAATGGCCCAATGTGATTTCATCACCACTGCCCAGAATTTGCTCTCCAAACCAGTTATCTGCAAGAGGAAAATTGATACTGGACTGTAAGCAAGACAATATTTTAACTTCATTTTAAATATGAAAAAATGAAGATTTAAAAAATATCATTACTTAGTTTGAATCACATGCAAGCAGAGATGCTTGTCTTGCTTCTATATAGGTATTCAGGGATCATTTTGAAGCATCTTGAAAAAGTTAATTGCAAACTTAATTGATAGCTGGCTGAGTAAACACCAGTTTTACCATTATTTGGGCTGCATATTGTTTGTTCGAATGCATTTATATAAAGAACATAGTTTTTTTCTGACCTTATGAGTGAACCATTTATTTAGCAAAAATTACCAAAGACCATTATGAAATTATTTATACCCATAAGTAGATACATTCTCAAACTCTGAAGGATATATTATATAGATCATTTGGTGATGCTAAACCTTAGCTTCTACACTTAGTGTATGAATAGAAGAGACATTTTTGGGTGGAAATCATGTATCTATACAATATTTGACATTTTGATTTTTCTTTCATTCTAAAAGATGTAACATGGCAGAAATCATAAGGAAAATTTTTAATAGAGCCAAAATATTTGTGTATCAATGCAACATTGAAATAAGCCATGAAAATAACACAGTATCAATATAAATAATTTTAATTAAAAATAAATTATTTTTCTTTAAAAATATTTTTTTTCTTTAAAAATGCATTATTTTAATACAAAAAAATGTGGCCACTTTTCTTTAAAAACTGTTAAGTCATTGAATACTTCTTTTACTATCAAAACACATTCATAAAAATTCAGCCACATTGTTATTCACCTAAACCAAAATCACACTGCTTTTATAGAGTCATTTCTACATGATACTCTCCCATTTAAGAAACAAAATATTTCCAAGAGATGGAGAGTGAATTTCATTCCAATATGCAAGGATCTTTTTGTCCTGGGCAAAACTCAGCATAGCAGTTTTATTGGTATCATATTTCTGGGGCAGAAATTCAATAAGAGGGGAACCAAGTCATTCAGCTATGAAAGCTGTCTGTCTGGAGACATGCTATTAAACAACACTTGAGCTTTCTGTTTACTTTGGTGGTATTTATAGTTAAGGGTAAGCATTTGCAGCTTGCACATGCTAAATATTTCTAAAATGCAGTTGCTGTAATAGACAGCACAAATCATCATAGCTTCAGTGCTATTCTTTTTCCCTTAAAGAAATAAAAAGCAAAGGCAACAGAGGACTTTTGTTGCTGTTCACTTTGCTTCTACATCTTATTCTTCAGTGACCTGTTCCTTTATAAATAATGCATTGATATTACTTTTTATTAAGGTATATGTATTCCCCATTATTATAGTGCCTGAACATCCCATATATGAAGGCTTTTATGCTCATAGATCCCCTTGACATGAAAAGTAAACATAATGCTGCCATAGAGCTGAGGGCATTTAGTTTGCAGTGGGGAACCTACTCAGAGTTTTTTTTTTTTTCCTAAAAGCTGTGCTACAGCTAATCTCAAAATTATCCTGTCCAAGTTCCTGTACTTCAAGTGCACAAATTAATTCAAGGAATGGTTAAAATGTCCTTCAGGCCATGCAAGAATTTATAAGTTCATGTAGGCAACAGGGCAGGGCAAGGAAGGCAGGCGACAAAAGTCTTGAGGAAGAGGACATTACCATTCTGGTCATTCACAGAGACATGGATATAACCCAGCAGATTGGTTGATGGCCAAGGACCACCAGGAAGGGGTCAGTGGAAGACCAGGGAAATAATTTCTGACCTCCCTAATGCAGGCTGTCAGTTTTACTTAAGCTGCTGGACACTACAGTATTTTTGTCAAGATAGTTAGAATAATAGAAGTATTTGCACATAAGCAAACAAAGAACCAAAATCCAAACCTTGAAACAGTATTGCTATACAAAAAAAAATGCCCAAATCAATCCATCAGGCCTTGGCTACAAAAAAGCTGATGTGCTTTGACCCTAGGCAACTAAGTACCATGCAGCCAGTTGCTCACTGCCTCCCACTTCACCTCACCCCCCTCGTGGGGAGGAGAATCAGAAAGGTAAGGCAAACCTCGTGGGTTGAGATAAGAAAAATTTAATAATGAAAGCACAATATAATAATAATATTATTATTTCTAATTATAAAATATTCTAATAATTTTAATGATAAGGAGAGGGAAAGAATGTAAGGGAACACAAGAGAAGTAAGAGAAGCACAACAGAATTGCTCACGATCCACTGACTGATGCACAGCCTGTCTCAGCAGGAATTGGCCCCATCTGGATATATCTCCTAGTTTATATACTGCTCATTATGTCCTTTCGGAGGGAATATCCCTTTGGCCAGTTTGGTTCAGCTGTCCCAGCTGTGCTTCCTCCCAGCTTCTTGTGCACCCACACACTGGCAGAGCCAGCATGAGACAGTGAAAAGTCCTGGATTTAGAGCAAGTGCTACTTAGCAACAACCAAAGCAGTGTTTTGATACTGAATCCAAAACACAGCACTGTACCAGCTACAAATAACTCTGTTCCAGCTGAAACCAGGACAATAACTTAATCAAATCACAGATAGTCACATGAATGACCCCTGACCTTTAAGCTATTATTGCCTGAAATGCAACTCACTGTTTGCAAAAAAAAATCCCAGAGAAGAATTTCCTGGTTGAAAAATTCTTTCAAAAGATGAGTAGGACAAAGTAAGATAAAAACAGGTGTACCTCTGAAGGGATGAGATGCCACTGCAAGAAAACATATGTTGTACCGTGTTTCGCTGCTGCCCATTGAAAACCAACAAAGAAATTAAGGATTTTGCCTATTTTGTTCAGTGGCAGAGAGGGCCATATTTTACAGCTTTGGGGCTGCTCCCAAGTAAAATTTGTCTTAGTCCCGAGACTCCAAGAGTCTCAGGTATCTGAGATGGCCACCTCCAAGAGTCTCAGGTATCTGAGATGGCCACCTCCAAGGGCTGCTCAGCTCCTTGAAGGGATAGATCCCTACTAAATGCACATCAAAAACCTATCAGGTCTGCTGGACCAAGAAGATAGATGCCACAATCTAAAGGTAGACTGTGCATTTGATGCACTGAAACACTGGGAAACACCAGTATTCCTGTATTTCTCCTAAAGTAGCCTCCATGAGTTTTCAAGACAGAATGATACTTCCTAGGCACAGGATTTAGCTCCTCCTGCACAGCCAGCTCCACTGAAGAACAAAAAAGCCTTAGAAGGAAGGCAGGGAGAATTAGACATCTGCTCTCAAAATTTACTGAACCTGAACTTCTGGGATTATTGTCTAAATGTTATAACATTGCAGTAGAATATTGTGGCTTCCCACTATTACTTTTTCTTTTATATTCTTGTGGTGAAAGATGTAAATGTCCCATATACATTGGAAGAATTTTTTCACTATTATTAAATCACTCATTAGCTTTTCTCTCTGAAATCCCTATAAAATACTCTTAAATAAAATATCCTTTCTATATGCAATTGATTATACTATAATCAAAATTATTTATCTAATAAGCATCTGGACATGAGTGACAGTGAAAACATACCTTGATCATAATTTGAAACATGAAGACTCTTTTAATGACGTTCTTGCTACAAAACACGTCTCAAAAAGTTTCAACTAAATTTTTCCTTTCAAATAAACTGAAGAGTAAGAGGAGGGCAGGTAAGAGGTCTTGTCAAAAGCTACAGTACGCTCAGTTACTTTGTGTTGAATTTTACAACCTTGGCATTTCATATAAACACCAGGATGTATCTGCTCAGCTGGAAGCATATTCCTCTTTTACCACTTAGCTCTTCCAGGTAAAATATTGATTGTACACATTGTGAGGCAGGTGTGGCAAAAAGGGGCTTAAATCCATTCCTGGTGCATGGTAGGGGCTTGCATGCTTCAGACAGGCATATCTGGAAACCAGGTGGAAGAGCATGACAGCTGGGTTTTTTGTTAGGCACTGTAAAGAGGAATGGCAGCTGGGAAGCATTAACATCTGCAGCCACAATACACAGTCACTCACCTTTCCTCTCTTCTCTTGGGGTGCTGATCACAGGGTGTACCTCCCAAGCCTAGGGGGGTCTGAACTCCAGGTCACCACAAAAAGCCAAGGCTCTTTTGCACAAGCAGAGCTTAAAGGGCAGACCAGTGGGATTTATGGGGATGGGCCATCTCCCATGGAAGAACTACATGTGGCTACTCACCCTATGACTTTTAGTATTCAATGTGATGAGCATCAAAGAAACTATATGCAAGTAATAGAAAATAATTACTCTATTCTAATACAATGAATAATCAATAGCATATTAATATTACATATATTAAAATATATAAATCTAAGTAGGTTAATTAAGTATTAATTAGAAAACATTATTAATGTTCTCCAGTTATGTTTTCTGGATTATGCCATCACTTCTTTTCTTCAAGAATTACATCTATCTTGGATTATTTCTGTTTCAGTCTTCTTTGCATTTTACGAGAAGAGCACAGGTGTACAAATATATTAGCCTCCCAAAACCTATCTTTGCCACAGAATTCCTGGTGGAGATACAAAGATCTTTTAGGATAACAACATGTAAAAGACAGAAAATAGTCTCTCCCTTATCCACATATGGAATCTGACTTCAAACAAGATTTTCTCTACACATCAATCCCTGCTTTTTACTCTAAATGCTAGAGCCAATGTCACTTTCTTCCTCTCATCATCGATAACAAAGTACTAAGGTCAAACTCCCCCATCTCTCAAACAAATAGAGGATTTTAGTTAGGTTAAAAGAAACCAAGCAAGCACAGTCCTGAAAAACACTGCCTTGCTTTGCATTCTAATCCAACAAGGTAAAGATTTCTTGCATGCTTCAATGACTTGCCTTAAAAAGTGTATCTGCAAATTGGAAACCATAGGTAATAAGCAAATTAGAAACCTCAGTCTCCAGTCTCTCCTGTTACCTAATTTTATCTGTGTGTCTACCAAATATTCATATATGCAGACCCAAACATAATTTGGAGGTACAATTAGAAATCAAATATGTGTGGGTTTCATTTTTTTTTCCATATCATTAGCCTTCAAATACATCTTGGGGTTTTTTTCTTCAGGTATTTCATTGTGTGCCACTCAGTTTGCTCCTTCCACAGGAATATATTAGTGGAAGATTGGTCACCACCCTTCATTCACATTAAACAGAAGGAGGAAATAAATCTCTCTTAAATGGTAATTAAATGCTCAAACCATGGGTGCCACCATGCACAGCAACCTGCTGCTTGGAAAGGCTAGTGAAAAGTGAAAAGCTAAGCCATCAGAGCAAAACTGTGAGCTGGAAAAGCAAAGGCAAACAGGGATCCCCATCGTTTCAGCAGCTGCAGTTGTGTGAGTGAAGCAGCATGCCAACAGGCAGGTGGTGCATGCTGTGTCCTGCATGGACCTGGGGGAAAGCCAAACAGCATTGGCCAAGATAGTAACAGAAAAGGCAAATCTGGGAATCTTAAGATCCCTCCCTGCTTGTTCCCAAAACACTGGAAGAAAGGCAAGATTATTAAACAAATATACGCCTATCATACATTGGAACCATACAGTTAAAGATTTTTATTCTTGCAATCAATAAAAAGGGCTCCATGTACTGGCTGATTGCTCAGGCTGGAAGGGTTGGTGGTGTATATTGTTTAGTATTATTAGCAGTGTTCAGTATTTCTAGTAGTGAAGTCAGTGGAGTAACAAAACGTTCATGCAATTATGTATGCATGCACTATGATCTTGAAAGATTTAGTAGGAATGAAGCTCTCATTAACCTAAGAAACAATTACATATAATGAGAAAATAAGAAACACAGAGGAAGTGTGACAAACTGCTAATAAAATGTAGATTCTTCTACTGATATAATGCATTAATTTGTGCCCATTTTATTTTGATGTAGAGAATTGTGATAATTCATTGCATTAGCATCCAAATTATTTTGGGTTTTTGTCAATAAAAACAACCATGAACAATGACCAGTCTTTGTCTTGCAACAAAAATATTAGCATATATTACTGGAGTCTAATTCCACTAGATTTTGCCTATCATGACTTTGACAAACATGATGGTGACTGGTTTATTTTTATGCCTTTACTGCTGCACAAAAGCAGTTTGGTGAATTATACCACAACTGATTTATGTTATGACAGGCTCTTTCCGTAGGAACAAAGCTATGGAGTCACTTTTCAGAGTCTTATATATAGGCAGCTCTTTCTGCATATCATCACATCAGTCTTGAGAATGAAATTAAAGATGCTTTAGTAATTCATAAAGAAATTACTTTTACCAACTTTTTTTTCAGTTCTTAGTTTATCCCTTCAAGACCTAGCATTTCCAAGCAGTAGATCAGCATGAGATAAATGCCAAGTGAGTTTCTACAAAGCAGTGTGACAAGTACAACCTAAGCCCATCTTAGGTGAAATTAAATGGTACCATTCAGTGTAAACTCTCTAACTCCCAGTCCTCACACTTTTCCTGTTATTCTGATGAAAAGCCTAACTACATCTCCTTTCCACAATTGACTATAATCACATTTTACCTGCCTTTTCTGAAGGGCATTGAATCCAGACTGCTAAAAGGCAAATAAAGAGACATAAGCATCTTGCAGAGCACGCCTGGCTCTTGTTTCTTGAGTATGGTACAGGCTCCAGGTCAGGCACCTCTGCTCAGCTCAGGCACAGTGAGCCACAGACACGGATGTGCACACTGACAAAGGAGGCCCTGAAGCAACATGGTACCCCCACAGTGAAAGGATAATTCTTGTCATCACACACTTGCCTAGCAGAAGGTATCTGGATTTAACATTTACTTTACAGGTGTTGTCAAAATATTAAAGAAGAACAGCCCTACTTAACCTTTTTCAGTGAGACCTGGGTTTATGCTGTCTGCTCTTTGAGCTGTTTCAGTGCAAGCCAACTCTGAAAAGACAATCATGTGAGGTAAAGTGGAAGGGTTCAGGAGAAAAAAGCTCCTTTCTTTAGCAGCACTTATCTTGTACATAGCAATGTGCAAATGAAACCTTGCTAGCACAAACCAGACTTGGCTTCAAGTGTGTTTAAAAAGCTTTTGCCTTTTATTTTTTCAAAATGGTTGCATTTTAATCATGTATATACCATGCCAGATATCCACTTCTTAAGCAAGTACTTTCAGATTTCCTGTTTTGTTGTTTAATGGAAAGAAAGTTAGAGATATAGGAAAAAAATGTGAAAAACCAAAAACACTTCAAGGTTTCAAGATGGTTCAAATTCAGTTAATGTGTTCATCTAAGCTGAATATTCTATCCTACTTTATGACTTAGGTATCAATACAGCAGCAGAATTATTTTAAAAATGTGATTTACAGTTCAGAAGTCTTGATAAATTTTCATTGAAGTTGTGACTATTCATAAGCCTTACACAATATTTCTAAAATAATAAGGATATATTTTTACTATATAACCATACTTAGTGTTTGTATCTCAGAATAGGGATTTAAGATTAAAATGCTAATAGTTTTGATATACTTCAAATAAAAAAGATCGGAATCAATTTCTCAGAATATACAGATTGGAAACAAGACAGAAGTATAAACATGGAAATTTAGAGATTTGTTATGTATATTGTGCAAGAATAATTAACAATAATATTTCAAGCTTTTAAAGCCCTACATTTGCATTTCAAGAAAATGAATATGAAAAAAGTGTTTTGGGGTTATTTATTTATTTACTTATTTTGCAGCCCAAAGGTAAGGACAAAATTAAGAAATGCAAATAGCAGGATGTTTTGTGTGTTAGATTTAATCCAACACAACTGAGAACCTGCAATAATAGGGTTTGTATAATTACATGTTCACTCCACTGTCAGCAGCAGACTACCTTAGACTGTGACCTCTAAGCAGTGATAGTCCCTCTGTGTGCTCCATGCATGCCAGGAAAGTGATGAGTTGCCCTGTTCTTACACATTCATTCAAGGTTACCTTGGCAACCACTTGATAAAATGGTTCCATAATGTCTGTCCAGCTTTTTTTGCTATAGCATGAGTTTAGAGACTAGACAATTTCAAAAGATGGCTTTTCCCCCTAGGGCCAGTGGAGTCAATATAAATTTCTTCCTGTCTCAATAAACTTGCTAATGTACTTGCTAACAAACCTATGTGTTTATGGTGTTACTTCCCATATACATACGCAGACACTGATTCCACTGCTCTGTATTCTACTGAATGCATTTACTAAATACTTCTTTTCAATGAAGATTTTTCAAATTTTGTGTGATGGTAACTTTCTGTGGATGTAGTTGTCATTGTTCATTCTAAATTCTGCTTGCCCCTAACATTCAACCATGTAAAAATATTAAATAAATTTTAAGAAAAACAGGGATGGCAAAGGCATAGATTTATCTTATTTTAGTTTGGTATAATAATATTATTAAATAATATAATTTAATATTAATTTGACAAACTGATCTACAGAAGACAGATTTCAAAGACAGTGTTTTCTGATGCAATGTCTGAAACTAGGCACCTGAAGAGAGGAGGAAAATAGAAACTGCATTATTGCCATCAGTGAAGGAAAGAATACTCTGTTAGCTCAAACAAAAGTACAGATGGGACACAGAACCTGGAGCACTGAGAAATGCAATTGGAGATTGTACCTTCTAAGACACCAGATAGTCCATTTTGAAGTTTTTTTCTTTGAGGTTTCCACAGTTGGTGATGAAGGCCCAACTCACACTGCAGGTTGAGTAGAACAGGAGTCTATCATCAGACACAAGAGAAATTCACTGAAAAGCCTCCCAACTGTGCTGCTTCTATTTTTACATCATGTTTATGCTTTCAAATACTTCTATATTCATGGAGGTTAAAACCTTGCAAACAAAATTATTCTAGCCTGTCACAGACCTGCCTGATCAGTCAGGCAAATCCAACAGTGCCTGCAGACTGACCCAGAGTAAACTTCAGAGTTGGCATCCAGCAGCTGTCTCCATGAGATCTGGCATAACTGCTTCAGTTCTCAGAGAAAATGGGATTATTCCAGGTGAGGATGAGGGGATCCTTAGAAAAATAAGTCTATATGGGAAAAAATAAAATGTCACGTACTTCCTATTGACTGTAAGAGAAGTATTTGCAGTCACTTTTTTGTGAACTGCTTCTTTCAGTAGCAAATCAGCCATAAAATTTCTACGGCAAACTGTTTTGATCACATTATTTTAAAGTACTTTCATTTTCACTTTTTGTGACCTGCATGAATCACTCTTATTACATTCACTCATCTTTTAACTACCACTTACACCATTTTCTTTGTCCCACCTGATAAAAAGGGGGGAAAAAAAGACACTTGAAAAACATCAATTCTGGACATAAAAGCAGGTATCACAGTAAAAAATGTTAATGGTTTTTTATAACTCAGGATCTTGGACATTCTCTTTAGCACATAATTTTCTACTCTAAGAGTATTTCAGTCAATGTTAGCTGAGGTCAGTTTGTCAGCACTGAAAGCATTAGGTCGTGAGCCTCTGAAGGTTCAACTGGAACATTTAAAAGAAGTGATAAATAGTCTTTCTCTTCATTCATTTGTTGTTTAAAAAAGATTCTGCTAACTCTATGTTGTAGTGAAACTTAGAGGAGAAAATTAGTATTAAAAGCTTGGATTGCAATCTTCTGAGTTTTGAGCATGTTTACTCCATACGGATGTGGGGTTTTTTTCGTTATTCATGTATCTTGATTACTACATATTCTTTCCTGCTTTAAAGTCAGAAAGTCTCACTAGAATTAACAATTTTACTCTCATAATTTTCAAAAAAATAAAACAGTTGCATTTCTTTATTTTTGAAAAGAAAAGGAGGAAGGTCTTACTATTTTGCATTACAGAGCAAAATAAAAAACTATTAAGCAAGTTCTTTCATAGTCATTTAACTTCTCATTCTTAAATTCATAATTCATTGAAGTCCCAGAGCAGTTTGAATGGCCTTTGTAGTAACAGGTATAGTTTGACCTTCTAAAAATTACAATTCTATATGTGGTACTCAGTTGTTTTAGCAAATTAGTAAAGTGTTCAGTGCTCTTATTTTTCTCCTTTTCTTTTTAGCATGTTAATTTATTAGCTTTTATTTTTTTTTAGTGACATAGATAAGCTAATTTTCAGCCTCCTTTTAACAAACAAAACTGAAGCCCCGGGGATGTAATTTTTTTTTTTTTTAATATTATTTTAATACTGCAGTAATCATTTGACAAGTTGTAAAGTGGGAGTTGAGAAGTGCTGAGGCTGACAAATCCTGCTGTAAAATTAAATGTGTAAGAAATTTCAGTGTCTGGTTTGTAAAGAGAGAAGGATGCAGGGTACTTGAAATAGACTAGGTGAAGCTACACCCACTCGAGTGCACTAATATGGTGCAGCACCCTGAGGAGGCACTCATTTGTCTATGCTGAAATAAGAGAAAAGCTAATTTAAGGACAAGGGCTAGAGGAACTAAAGCCTACATTGAAGGTTTCAGCAGCCTGAACAAAAGACACATTAGAGCTTGAATTTCAATGCTTTGACCTGAGGAGATACTAGATAAGACTAGATAAGTTCAAAACTTTATGCAACATGCAGCTTATCACATCCTAAATCTCTGCAGATGCTGCAAAACCCCCACTGCTGTGCTTTATGATTTTAGAGCTGGTTCAATGTGCAGCATGCTCTGTTGTATGGCATAGACATGTTCTGCCTTCACTTACTAAGATCTCCTAGAAAATCTAAAGTTAAAAGAAAAAGAGACTTTCAAAGGCAAAGTAGTGCCTAAATTAAAAAAAAAAAAAAGAAAAAAAAAGAAAAGGTTTTAGATTCTAGTCACCCATCCTTTCCACAGGTAGTACTAGTATTTTTAAATTGTTTTTTCAAAACATCTAGAGAAAATGCTTGAAGGTCAAATTTCCTAGCATTACACATGCAAACAGAAATTATTGACATTACCAGATTTAATAAAAATTATTTTCAGTCATGCTAGAAGGTGGACTAATAAACTTTTAAGGTTCTTTCCAACTGTGCACTGCTGTGATTATATGAATTCAAAAACCCCTGAAAAATTCAGAACTCTTTGGTCTTGAAAAGATCAAGATAAACAATATATATACAATGCTTTCAGATCTGAATAGATAAGAGATCTGATTTGGAAAATAGGAAGTAATTATTATCTACTATTTATAGTAAGAAAAATTTTTGTGTCTGTCCCTCAATCTCAGCAATCTCTGAATCTACACATACTACACAGTGTTCCTTTAAAAAAAAAGGACATCTGGTTCTGTTAATTTCATCTTGAAATATTTCAGAGTAGTCTTTGTTATGATAACCAGAGGAAATCCCAGGTCAAAAATTTCCAAGCTGCTTCTTGTGGGCTTGAAATTTTATCTACAATGACCCATACAAACTATTCTGTTTTAATTATTCCAGTTTACTTCCAAAACACTGGAGATGTACCAAGTCCTTTTAAATTGTTACATTTTAACTTTATCTCTAAGCAGTTATTTACTAGATGGATTTGTAAAAGGAAATTGGCTTTAGTTTGAAAAAGGAGATATTTTATTAAGAGATTGAATTGCATTTTAAATTAATTTCATCATTAAAAATAATAAAAGGATACTTAATCTTTGTTAAAGTAAGAGCCATGTTCTATTAAGTTATTTTATAATGGTGGCAAGAATATACTTTTGGAGTAAACATGAAGATTCTTGTTAGCAAATCTAGCAACATGTTCACTAACAGGTATCCACCATACCTTCATCTTCTTTTGTATTTTCTTTTTCCCTGAGACATCTTCATCTTTCCTTTCTGTGCAGGATCCTGAACTTCTTCCTTAATGGAGTCGGATTGAGTAAACCTGTATGCTATTCCATATGAAGAAATATTTTCTACATATCTGAGTAACACCATGGAAGAGATAATTACTTCTTCACCAAAATGACAATTATGACTTGGCAAAGGAATAACAAGTTCCTGCATTTTTTTTAATTTACTCCAGGCCTCCCATGTATTCGAAATTACTCTTCACATTTCTTGTAAAGACACAGATTTGTTCTACCTAATTTCAACAACAGGTCTTTTCCTTCCCAAGTAGAGCCATGGTCAGAGAAGATGTTCTTATTCGTAGAGAACTTTCACATTTTTCAATTTCCAAGCTATCTTCAGCATAATTTATTTTTGGGTTTGCACTCACACATTACTTTTAACTGTAATCCTGAATCCAGCTCAGGATATTCTGTGTAAAACTCTTGGTCACAGAGCAGCCAGTCTGGCCAACTAGTTTGGTAGATGGAACTTGAGATGCTTCTTCACCCCATCTGTGCCACTTAGCTGGCCAAAATTCAAGGACTTGGAAAACTGTACTCTTCAGATTTCTCTGAAATCAGAACTTGCAAAACCCACAGTCATAGTAGAATGTTCTCAGTTTGCAGAACTGAAAAGTCTAAAATTACCTTCTCAGTCATTTATTATTTTTTAATTTTGCATCTTTCCCTGTCAAAGTTAATCTGGTCAAAGTTAACTAATCTTAGTTAAACTAAGTCCTAGCCATGTGTTACTGCTTAGCTAACGTGGCTATTCAGAAGGAAAGAAGATTTAGCTTTTCTACAAAAGCTGTCCTGCGACAGGTCATGAATGCCAGTCCATAATATCTAACAGTAACTCTGCATTGCTCTTCCACTAAAGCTATCAGTAGAAGAGATTGCATGTGGAATATAAACCCAGAATAATTTCGAATAAATTATTGTAAATAAAGGCTAAGATTCAGATGGGGCTACTCACTTCAAAACTTGGGAAACCAGAGGTAATTAGATGATGTTATCACAAGACCAGAGGAAGAGATCTTTTCATCTTCCTTTACAAATCAATAAAATTAGATGCAAGAGAAGAAAAGAAACAAAACCTCAGAGTCACGAGGGTTTTTTTTTATTGTAAGCCCTTTTCGATGTCCAATATTTCTAATGACCTCCATAAAAATAACGAGCTACATCTGTCTGACAGCTAGTCCACTTGTGGTTATCATTACATAGAATCAAGTACATGCTCTCCTGTTCTGCTCTTGACATTTCACTCCACTTAGCTTCTTTATTTACCTCTCAGGCTTTCATATTTTTTAAGGTCTGGCAAAAAACCTGTGGACTATATTCTATTGTCCTTTTGTCAAGCAGTACCTGGTATTTTGGCCTTTTAGAGGCAGTTTTCTGATGGACGTAAAAGTAGTGACATGGAGATCTATTTAGCTTGTTTATTTATAGAGTCTATGTCCTTGACTTGCTCCACAGTAGGTCAATGACACAGGAAACCCCCTTCTTTCAGGAGTCTCAGCTCAAACATCAACAACTGAGCTCTGAAATTTATCTCTAATTGAAGCTTCATTGAAAAGAGCAACTTCTTCCTTTTGCAAAAAATGCACACTAGGAAACTGTGTCAAGGAAGCAATAATGTCATTTTTTCAGCTAATCTACAGAGCTGACATAAATTTTAAAAATCATAAATTCATGTAGAAGATTTCCACCTGCGTATTCTCACATGAAAATTATTTTCTTACTTGGCAGCCTTACTATATATGCCGAGACATCTCAACCAAATAACCTTGCTAGAAGTATCAGAATGAGAACTCTGGAGGAAAGCCATGACCAGAATCTAATTGCTCAGTCACATCACTTTTCTGGAAAGAGATATTCAGAGACTTGACTGCATGAAAAACTAAGACCTTGTTTTACCAAAAGTGCAAAAAAATTCTTTCCTATTGCCTACACTTATCCTTAGTTTTCTAAGGAAGGATATGTTCTTCTAAGGATGTGATTATTGTCAATCAGTGGTCACTTAGACACCTTTCAGCCTTTGATGTCAGACTGGATTTACTCTGAAATAATATAAATATTATAAATTTCCATTTTCACATAAAGGCATACACAAAATATTTTCCTTCTCCTGATTCTTGGTTTCCTTTGTCCCTTAATATTTCACCAGCTAAACACTTTCGTCAATGTGTCAATCTAAATCCGTAATAGAAACACTTTGTCGAACTACTTTTTGACCTTATTTTAAACTCTGAATCTCATATGTCCTCTTTTCTCACTCCTTTTCCAGTACTGTATGGAGAAGTCAAAGCAACACAAACTCATATCTGAAGGAGTTCCACAGGTGGTGCTACAAAAGGTGTTTATCAAGTCGCCTGCCACCCATGAAGCTTAATTTACTCACATTCACCTTGGCATTTCCATGCTCGACTGCAGTGATTTAATGACGAGAAGAAAGATAAGGAAGAAAAGGGTTCTTTTTATCTCCACTTCTCCATCACATTTATCATCTATTTTTTGCCACCTTTAGTACAGATCTAATTTGATTCATGGAAAGAAAAAAAAAAACAACAAACCTATCTTATTTTTTTCTCTTAGATGAAAATATGACCTAAATGGCCTAAAAACTTTAGCTATCTGAAGAATTGCTCTTTAATCTATCTCCCCCTAAAAGATAGCCCTCCTCTTGAGCTCACTGGAGTCAGTAGAAAGATTTACATTGAATCCAATAAGATCTGGATTAATTTTTCTGAGAGCACACACTGCATCTCAGTTCTTTTGTTAGTTCTGCAGTTTGCTGCAGGATTACTGAAAATTCTCACCTACAAATAAAGTTCAAGTCTACACAGAAAACCAATCAATTTAAAAATTGCTTAGGGATTTTTAAATTCGGTGTTGAATACATGAGATTGTTTATACTGTCATTTATTTTCTTTCACATAATCACTGATCAAGCAAAATTGTTAAACTCAAATTCAGTTTCTGTGAGCATCACCACATGTGAGAAAATGTTAAATGAAGATGTTGAGCCATGTGCATGAAAGATCTTTGTGGAGGTAGTTGACTTCTGCATACAAAGTATTTTAAAGAGATAGTTTTACAGCTTAAAGTGATTTGATAAAACATTATTTTTAAGTCAAGCCTTTAAAATACTTTGTTTATTCCCACCTAAAAAGACCTTTTTTCTCTTATTTATGAGACTCTTTAATGGCATTGTAGAACCACAGTCACTATCTGCTTGCTATTTCCATGCAGTGGTAACAGGCTTCTCTCCCCTCAAAGTGAAATGCCCAAGATACACTTCACCAGCTCTCTATGTGTCATCCCTCCTATGATCTCATTACCATCCTGACCAGCACGTGAGAATATCTGGGTTTTTTGTCCACAGACCACTCATGTGGGGCAGGGCCACACCACTCCAGAGACACTTAGAACCATCCTGAGTCTCACAACCCAACTTGGTTCCATTCAGAAATCCCATTCCAGAATTTTCAGGGCCTCCCACACCCTAAACTGATGACTGCATTCCTCTTCTTTGAATTAGATGTTGTCTAGTCTGAGATGCTGTCTTCCAAGGAGGAAGGGATGACAAGATAGGAAGCAGCAATTAAGATGCTTCAAGAGGCACCTTAAACAACACAGAAGCTAGGAAAATAGCACTTGCCAGAAGCATCAGAAAGCAGCGAATTTCAATCTAAGGGTGTTTACAGAGACAAATGGAATGTAGATGATAAAATCTAAAACAATAAAATGATAAAATAGGAATCTAGGTCTTCAGTGTTTACATGAAATCTGGAAACTCTATGTGTTAAACAGTTAAATATAAGCCTGGAAATCATGTAAGAGTGTTACACCACTGAATTCATAAAGCACTGTGCTCAAATATAGAGACTGATCCTACATTTTCATGATGATTGTTGTAGCAGAAAATTCTATTATTAAAGATCAATTTTTATGTTTTTTGCATGCAGGACTTTGTGAATGAACATAGAAACAACAGTCTTGTATTTATTTTCAAGTTTACTTGGCATCCACTTGGATTTCAGAGTCACATCTTCCATTGAGTTAATCACTAAATGAAGAAGTTCCTGCAACATGTAGCTGGAAATTCATCTAGTTTCCAGACTGATTTCACAGAACCAGTTCTACATATCTCTTCTCAAACTTTGCATTGTTGAAATATCACTGGCTCTTCTTACCTTTACAGTTAATCTCTCCATTATCCTAATTATCCTTCTTATCCTAATAAGAAGAAAAATGTCATGTGGTTTTGGTTTTTTTAGGTTTTTTTTAGCAAGAGATAGCTGATGATTAAAATTTTATCTTTATTTTTTTTACAGAAATAAGGTATGTACTCTGAAGATTCTAAAATCATACTTCAAGATTAAATTTTGTAAGCCATTTTTTCTAAGCCTCACTTTTAAAAAAGCTAAGATTTCTCCCATAGCATTATATACATCCTAATAAATAACAATAATAGGAAAAAACCCCTGATTTCTCCTAGTTGATCTCCATTTGTCCATAGTATAAAACATGCAGTTCAATTAATTGAATGATACTGTTTGAATCAGCTTTATGTCAGATTTTCAAGGGAAATAAAAATAAAGCTGTTTAAAAAATGTAACACTCTTCCAGAGGGAGTCTGACTGAGAATTTTTTGTAAAAGGATGTAACATTTTGTAAATCATGTATGTAGAAACATTAAAAGGCAAAATCTACTCTGTTTAGAGGAGAAAGCAATTTTACCTCTATCCTTTGGGAGTCTGAATTGTGTATATCCTAGTAAATATACATATTTAGTTCCAGTGGAAGGCATTTGCTTTTGCCTCATTGTAGAATATTAGGCATTTGATTGCCATCTGTACCAGAAGCATAGATGAAATCTGTGAAAAAAATGTGCTCTTTGTGAATTTAAAACACCTTAAAAATTCCTCTTACAGAAACATTGCTGATTCGACATAGATGTGGAGGAAGAAATTTCCCGCATAAAATAGTTCCTCAAAATAACATCTTGATCTTTTCCACTGTATATTTGAACCACAGCATAAGGTCAAAATTTGCATTAAGAGACAGTAATTCTTAAGCAGAATGGAAAAGCACAGATTTCCCTGGTTTCAAGAATAAATACAAAAAAAAAAAAAAAAGTCCAACAAAACTCAACCCAGTCCAGATTTCCCTCCTTGAGAAAACACAGAAAGGAGCAAAGTACTCAAAAATACTTTTTGTACGATTGCAAGGTGCACCTTTGGAATCACACTAAACTAATACACACTCTTTAATTTTCCTTTACCTAATAAGTAGACTAGCTTGAAAATTAAATGGAGTCCTGAAGGCCATTTGATACAATAGTGTCCTTTACTACTACCTGTATACCTGTCATCAATTTGCCCACTGGTAGGACATCAAACCTTTCCATCTGTTCATACTTTGTTAACATCACCGCAATCTTACTACAGTCTACCTCTCTCTGCTGCAGAACAGCTAGACTGAGATGGCTGTGGACCTCAGTCACATCCTCATTCACAAAAATAAGTGAAAAACCTCTAAAAAACCCCTAACTCATGTCTTCTCCTCAAGTAAAAAAAAAGAGCCTATCATGTGCTCCTTTCTTACTCAGATCATATTAGCATTTCCACCATATACTTCAGAAAACATAACCATTTTCTCAGAAGTCATTGCTGCCTGTAACTGGGTGCAGGACCACAATATTTACCCCAGTCTAAAGGATATTGCTTTTATTTATTTAGTCATTAAAAACAATGTTCTAAACTCTTAAAAGAGCTACCAAACCTTTCAACAAAACTATTAGGATTTTAAAATATTATGTACTCTAAATACTGTTAAAAATAATTCTGTTCATAATGTCCGAGGCAGTTTCCAAAATATCATTTTGTCCTATATGTTATGTACTGGCATTACATCTCTAAAGGTTAAATCAAGAAGATTTGATTCTACTTTAAACATCCACTAACGCAAAAGTTATTTCTCTCTTCACGTGCACTACACAAATGTGCCCCCTATCCTCACAGAAAGACCCAGACATGGTTAATTCTCAGGTATTCGGAGTTTTCCATTTCCTTCCTCCCTATCTTGTTTCAGTAAGAAACCAGTTTTCACTGTTTCTTATCTTCCTCAGCTGGTGCAAAAAAAGCACATCTCTAATTTCCATTGGTTTTCCTTACCAATCTTTTCTGTTGGAGACCCTGCTGGGTTGCTATGGATGGCTAATTTCTCACAGAATTTACTATCTATACAGTAAAAGACAGTTTGATATGACTTTTATAATTTTTAAAAGCCTAGGGAAACATTTATTAAAAAAATATTTCATACATTTTGTGGGGTAAAAATACTTGCATATGCCTCAAGTCTTCCTAGTCAACATACATGTACAAATATAAAGTCGTTTATTAAAGGAAATGCCTCTTAATGTCTCTCTTGTCTAAATAGTTCCTGGAAGGAACTCATAAAAAAAGCTCTTGTTATGTATCAATTCTTTAAGTTCAAGTGGCTAATTTTTTATTTTAAAATTACAATCTAAATTGCAATTATGATCTGAAAAGAACAGAAAGAGCATTTTTAAAAAAGAAATAAAGTTATCAGTTTCTGACCAGCTGTATTCCAAAGATTTAATTTTCAAACGTGAATCATTCACAAATGAACATCTAAGAACTTTTTCACAATATACCAGAACAGCTCTGCATTGCCATAAGCCATGTAGAAATGGAGAGATAAGCAAAAGACTGACAGACAGCTGTAACAGAAAGATTAAAAATGCTCATCATATATAAAGTTCAAATGGAGTACAGATTTTGTTACAAGAAATCTGCACTTGTAGACCTTTGCATTTTGCTTGTATCTATAGTTAAAGAGTCTTACTGTTTATTTCTTTGGAATGTTTCTCATTTTATTAAGAAAATTTTTTCAGAGTCTGAGATGCTTTGTGATTAATTTTGAGGAGTAACTCAAAATGTTGTTTTATTAAATCTATGGGAATTCTTATAATTTGGTTCCTACCTATTTTAAAGGTACTACTTCTCACTTAGTGTTTTTGATGGTAAATAAAGATGAATTCTGAATGTTCAAAAGGCTTCTCTCCTGTTGCATCCTATGAGGGAAGAGTTGGAAAAAAGGAAACCCTTTGTTCATTATGAAAGAAAGCTTTATTCCAAACTTCATATATGTCATAGAAAATCCTCAGGACAACTCCAGGTATAAATGTTTGAAGGAGTTTGAAATATTCTGGTTATTTATGCTCAATCTTCCTGAGAATGGTATGGGTCGATTTAAATCCAGAAATACTACTTTTTTTAGGAGAAATTCTATAATAGACAAACAGAAAGTTATTGTCATACATATTTTATAATATTGTCACGTAAAATATTTGGTATGAGTTCTGAAAAGTCTTCCCACACATTCTTACAGTACTCATAGATGAGTGTGAGAGCCATATAAATAGGGTCTACAGCTTTCAGAATTTTTCAGCTTTTCAGAAATTCAGAAGCTCAACACATCATGCAGTGACATTTGGATGGAGTGCTTCAAATGATTAAAACAAAGACCATAACAGGAAGCAATTGTTTCTTCATTACCATGGCAAAATAAGCCACATAAGCAGAAGTGATCACATTTTGGGCATTTTAGGTGCTATGAATTTTGTATTTCTTTACATATAATGCATTGTGCGTAAACACAGGGGTTTATGCAGGTTCATATCTCCTGTGAACTATATCATATACCTTTATTATATGCTTAACTTTGATACTTCATGATACTTTAAATCTATATTGATATATAATTTTATATATTGATTTATATTTATTTAAATTTATATGTTGATATATAATTTTAATAAAAACAGCATTTTTTTTCCTTTCACTTAGATTAAATACTGTCCTTTTCTAAAGACAGAATACTTTGGTCTCATTTTGTTGTTTTTCTCTGCCTATTCCTGCCTTCACCTTGAATTCTAGGTGGTGTCCTCTGTAGCCTCTTCATGCTACATTATTTTGAAGTCTGAGCTCCAAATACTTCTCATCTTTTCATCTACCATCTGCAGTCTTCCGTGATCTGGGGCAGCCCCTCAGTTTTACTCTGTCCCTGAAAGCCATGTGTAATCATCACCTAGGATGACATCCAACAACAGATTGACACCTATATTCGGATGAATGTGCAAGACATATCTGTCTTGGAATTCTAATCCATTAAAATAGAGTCAATAGTGAATATGGAGTCTGGAAAGTAACTCTATTAATCAATAAGTAATTTAGGGTAATCTGAATAACTGCCTAGGCTCAGCTGGATGTATTCCTCGTGACCTTTCACTGGTTGTCTTACTGGTGATCTATGAATCTATCCTGGCTGACTCTTCTTCAGGAAGGGGTCACAAAGGTGTTACGACCTCTCTTCCAGCTCCGTGTATTTATCCTGGGTAATGAAAAATTGCCTGAAATGGTAACAGATGGCTGTGTTTAGACAACTGAAGATAGATTTTAGGGATTTGAAAGAGAGTTTACAAATCTTTTAATCTTGACAAGTAAACAACAGATTTTTTAATCCAGAGTTGTCTTGCTCTTTCATCCACATCTCCTATTTACTAGGGGGTCCAAATTATTCTTCCATTTTCATATTTTACTAGAAAATGCTTTGGTTCCTAGTGTGTTAAAAATAGTCATTGAAAAAGAGAACAGTAAAGGTAGGAAAAAAGGAGGATTGTACACTTCTTGACTTTGGGACAGGAGAGAGGAAAACAGATAAAACTTTGTGAGGGTTCATGTTACGCTGTTGGATAAAAACATCCTAAACTGAACATGGAGAAAAGTCTGCTGCTGCCAAGCCCAGAACAAAAAAAGATTTGGGAGGATTGTTCACAAGGAAAGGAATAAATTGAGAAGTAGTTAAGATTTAAGCCAATTTTAGTTCCTAAAACAACAAAAACGGAATATATTTCTGAAAACTATTTCTTAATTATAAATAGAAGTTTTTATTTTGAATTTGTTTTCAATTATTTTTTGCAGGCATATTTGAAAATATACTGACATAATTTTGAAATAAGGTCAAGATAGTTATAAATAGATTTTACAAGAGTTTAAAAATTATTTGAAGCAATTAAAATACAGTTATTATTTGCAACATCATATATGTTATCATAGAAAGCTCTTTTTGTGAATATTTGATCTACAGAAAAGTAGGGTAGTTTCTACAAATATTCTTTCAGTAAAGTTGACTTTATATTCTATACTTGACAAAAAAAAGCAGCAGATGAATCTCCATCTCTTAAATATATTCTTTAACTCTTTATTTCCTTCTTGCAGCTTTCATCCATTTTATCATTGTTCTACCAAGCAACTCTAAAAACAACCTAATTCATCTAAATTCTAGATCTCTTTACACAGTAAATTCATAATCTGAATCATTCTTGAAACAACCTAGTTCTGCCTGAATCTCTATATTAACCCATCACTGGGCTCAGTGCCGAGGAACTTCATTTTGATTGTAACACAGGTGAGGATAGCATGCCATTTAGGTGAAACCAGCCCAGGGCTCCCAAACTGCTGTACTGCGGGCTGGGTCACCACAAGAGCTGTTCCTTCCAAGAAAGAGCAAACCTTGCAGTGGCCAGGTCAGGCCCAGGATCTTCCTTCTGCTTATTTTCACTTCCAATCAGAACAAACTCCAGTTTTAAAGTTGTTGAAATGAAATTCCTTTCCTCTAGTAATACATGTTGATGAACCTTTATCTTTCCCTCTTGGAAAACATTAAATTTATTGCTAGGTATGCCAGCTACCATTGTCAAATCTTCATTTTTTCCCCTCTTCCAGTGCAATTTTGCTTTTCTGTGTATTCTTTTGGTCAGGCTCACACAATATTTTGACAACCTTTATGTTACTATATATCATGAAAATACATAGATAAACAAACATTGAATATCTTCTTACTGTTCTGCCTTGAAGTGCTTTCTTTCTTTCAGATTGCCTCTTACACAGAGAAAGCAAAAGGAAATTGTTTTAATGCATAAGAAAAGTATTCAAAAAGCATGCTCTAAGGGACTGAGGCAATTATAGACACATTGGAAGTACAGCTGGTTAAAAAAAAAATCAATCCCTTTCATTTACACTACAGATGTGCTAACAAGTAGTAATTAAATGTCTTGTAATCTTGATGTTGAATTCCATAGAAATGTTTGCAGTATGTGCTGCAATTTCAAACACTTCATAGATAATAACAACCAAATGGGATTAAAAGGGAACAGTTCAGCAATAAGACAGCAACGATCAGTAGCCTGTTGTCACATACCAAAAACTTCTGTTAAAAAAAGAGAGAAAATGAGAAAATAGGGTTCACTTTTCTGCATCACAGGGTCAAATTTACCAAATATTACCCTGGGCCACCTCTTTGATTATTCTTCTCATGCACTTTCTATTATGTAATTTGAAGGGCTAGGGGAGGAAGAGAGGCTATAAAAATAATGTCCAACTAAACTAAGGTACAGTTTAAGAATGTTGAAGACATTCCAATGTGAAATGTAAAATGGTTAAAGCAAAAACTCATTCAGTTCTGGCTCTAGAACCGACTTAGTGTGTAATCATGAATAAATATTTTGCTACTCCTTGAACTTGATTGTAACATTTTTTTTAAAAGAAAATGTAACTTTACTTTCACAACAGTAAGATCTTAGGACAATGTTGTAAAAATTCAGAATAAGAGAAAATTTACGCAATATGAATTAATACATTACTTTAACATCATATTAAGTATACATATATATTCTAACATGAAAATGATGAGCAAAAATATCTAGTGTTCAGCTCTAGAACAGGTAGAAATACCCCAATGGTGTATGATGTTAGAGTAATGCTCTGATTTGCTCATATGATTAAAGACACTACCAGACCCTCTCTCAGAGGGTGTCTCCAGACCCTCTTTCTTTTGCCCCTCATGTAGCTGGACTAGATGCTTTTATTTTCTCTACTTTCTTACATATAAAAACATTTTTAAAATGTATAAGCTTCTCCTTTGCGTTTTAAAACCAAATGAGTTCAGCTGTACAGGCTAAACACCAGATTAGGAAGTCAATTTTTTGCACAGCAATGCAGGTGTAGATAGGGAATGTTCAAGAACCTTATGGACACAATCCTGTTCCACGTGCTCTAGGATGACCCTGCTTGAGCAGGGAGGTTGGAGCAGATCACCCAGTGTGATTCTTTCCAATCTGACCCATTCTGTGATTTTGTGATATCAAACAGCTATATTTCACCAACCAGTTCTTTCACAAACCGGTGATGTTGCACATACTCTTTAAGAAAAGTAGTCAAGTTTAGTGATTATCTAGACTCTAACAGTTGTCCATGGGCTCCTTTTGTCAAAGCTAGACAAAGGCTAGAAAAATGGGATCATATGAAAGAAAAAAGAGAAGAACCCAACATAGCTGATACATCTGGAAAAATAACCTAACCTAAATAATCTAAATTACTCCAGAAGCCTTTGAAAATATTAACTATGGCATTTCTGTATGTACAAGTTTGTTGAACTCACCTATGCTTTCATTCAGTGTAGCACATTGACTAGAGTCATAAATTTTCAGGAGAAAAGGTACAAAGGGGAGAGGGATGCATATCTAATAAGTGTTATTCAAGGTTTATAAGAACATGAAAGCAAGACTTGGAAGTTCAAGAACAAACTATTTCACAAAGTACAAAGTGCAATACAGAAAGCAGCCAATTCTGCACTGAACTATTTATGTAGACTGCTGTACTGAAGAGCAAAGAACAGAAGAAGTGACAGTATATAAGGGTCACATTAAAAGAATTGCATTCATTAAGAGCTACGATGGTTACCTAACAAAAGATTTTGTCTTCTGATGTTTTCTTTCCTATCAGCATGTGGCCAAGGCAAGGTGTATTTCTTTATGTTTGTACAACCATAGGATATGCTGTGTTAGAAGGCATGGGGATCATTAAGTCCAACCCCTGGCCCTGCTCAGAACACCTCAACAATCACACCATATGCCCAAGAGATTACTAGGTCATACTTCCCCCCCAATTTTTTTTTTTTTTAATATTAAAAGCTTAGGTAGAATTAAATGTTCTTTTGGCATATAGTTTTCATGCTAATCTTTTATGTTTGACAGAAGCATGCATTGAGTTTCAAAGACAAGAACAAAGAAAAGATTCCTGTGCCCCAGATTCACCAAGGACTTGCAGAAAATTCATATGCCTCTATTGGAAAATATAATCTTCAAAATTGTCTCCTAACTTCTTAGTTACTAAAGGATAAAAGGCATTTTTAAACACCAAAGCCCAAATACTTAGAGGGAGCTCAAATACTTTGAACAGCCCCACACTGCCAGTGCTGCTGCCCTTACCTGCTCCCATCTTGAACATTGTCAGAGACTTCAGGGAAGTCACAATCCATATTGCAGGTTGGAAAATGTGCTGAGCACACCCAAACACCAGCAAACATAGAACAACTTCCACCAGTGGGAGAACATTTTCCACAGAAGTATCCCTCCCTGCTTTATTGCCAATCCTGTTGCTCAGAAATCTCCACAAGATTTTTTTACTACTTTATGATATTTCTATCTTCTGACCCTTCCTTCCTCCATCCTTAGTTAATCTCACTTCGTTTCACAGGCTATAAATAAAACTTTAGTGTTCCTTTAGAAGGAATATACCATATCAGCTATTTTCCCCTTCATAATACTTCTGCTAATCCACTGGCATCCAAAGTCTCCTTTTTCTTACTGACATATTTCTAGTTAAACGAAGATCAATTGTTCTCATCTTAGACTTAGCTCCTGTTGTTTCCATTTGAGATCTTTATCTCTAGAGAGGGCTTTTATGCCAGAAATCTCACTTTTAATTTGTTATTTATCATGTGTCAGTTATATCAGCTCATCTAACTTTCTCTCTACATATCTAACTCGGCTTGTTTTGAAGCCTGAGACTACACTCATTCAAAAATACAGTTGTGCTTATGCGGAATTCCAGCATTGCATATGGAGCTCCAGTTGGTGGACTGAGTTTTCAGGGAAGCTGTGTAAAACTACGGGACTAATACCCAACATGGAAGTTTAAACAAAAAGGAAAACGAACTGATTCTATTCAACCAAGGTAAAAGGGAAGAAAGAAAGAAAGGACGAGAGGAAGGGAGAGAGAGAGGAAAGAGAGGAAAGAGAGAAAGAAAGAAAGAAAGAAAGAAAGAAAGAAAGAAAGAAAGAAAGAAAGAAAGAAAGAAAGAAAGAAAGAAAGAAAGAAAGAAAGAAAGAGAGAGAGAAAGAGAGAAAGGAGAAAGAAAGAGAGAAAGAGAGAAAGAGAGAAAGAGAGAAAGAGAGAAAGAAAGAAAGAAGCCAAACTTTAAATGAGTATGTGACTCCTGTTCTGAGATCAGGCTGCTTAACTACATATTTGCACTTAAGCAACTAAAGACATGAATTAAAAGACATTTAATTATCTTGATTCTTATAATTTCTTGATTCTTGATAATTATCTTAATATGTAAGCCAGAGCTGTATTTTCTCTTGCATGCACTAAATAATACAAAGCATTATTTCTGTATTTCAAATAGTCTTGCTACAGTTACTCTTTTCAAACTAATAAATTTTCGTGGTTTGGAGCATAAAATTTTGTTCTAAATTACTAATATTCCTGACAATTTTTGATATGGCATTATTTTCAAATACAGTATCAAACCACGTCTACAGTAGACAATACTTTAGAAATATTGTTATTTGCTCAGTAGTTTAAAAACCTATTAGTATTTCCAGAATTTTAACTATGTGAAAGCAATTCTGTATCAATCAACACAGATAAAACTACTTTCAGGATTTGACAATTTCACTTTCTGCAAGGAAAACTGTTATTTAAGATAGTCTGGATAGAAACCTGCTGGGTTTTTGAGTTATATTTGTTTGTCCTGCTGCTTCATCCAGCTATATATTTGGGAAGTTCATTTCAGCAGTATTGCAAAGAGATCTCTTGACAGAAAAAAAAATACCTCAAGAAGAGTTGGGAAAATAAACCTGGAAATATTGCAAGCATAGCCTTACCATTACACAGTCATGACACACTTGTAACAAAATCCCTGTCCAAACTGTTTTCTTTATTTTACTTTATATAAAAGGACATAGGATGTCAGGAGAAAGTCTAGTACTTTCTAAATGGAATACAAGGGCTCAACAATAAAAGGAATTTTAATCAATCCCAGGTCTATTTCATGTCTTAATCCCACAATCCATTTCAGTCAATTCACACCACAGAGTTAGAACACTCCTTTAATCAAAATGAACACACGATCAATTTAGAAACATGGTGGCTGGCTACCATGACACCAAAGGAGATGTATGTGATGGGGAAGCAGAGCCAGAACAGACTGTACACAAAGCACTGCTGAAATCAGGATATTGACTTGCACTCCCAATAGCACAGCAGGGAGAACATCATTGCTGAACAGACCTGCTAGTAATTCTGTTGCCTACATAGGTCATGGCTGCTAAATTAACTGTCTTAAGTGATATATTAAGTTCTCTAGGTTTGTGACAGATTTCGTTCCTCATCTGCTCTGAAGCTGACAGCAGCCACTTCCGCTTCTCCTGCAAATCATGCTGAAGCTATAGACTTTGTGTGTATGACAGTGACTTCACTGTTATGGCTGACATACAGAATTCTCAGTTATTAACAAAAGAAAAAAAACCCACAGCATCCGTAAGTGACTTATCACACTTGTGAGAATGTTGATTGTGTCAATTTAAAGTCCTTTCACTGTATCTTAATGCACCAACTCAAGGTATCCTCATATTACTCCACAGAACCACAGAATTACAGAATGGGTCAAGTTGGAAGGAACCACAGTGGGTTTTCTGCTCCAACCTCCCTGCTCAAGCAGGGAGCATGTGGTACAGATTGCATTCAGATGGTTCTTTAATATCTCCAGTGAGGGAAACTTCACAACCTCTCTCAGCAGTCTGTTCCAGTGCACAGTCACGCACACAGTAAAGAAGCTTTTCCTCTTATCTAAATGTAACTTCTGTACATCAATTTCTGTCCATTCTCTCTTGTTCTGTTGTTTGGCACCACCTAGAACAGCCTGGATCCATCCTCTTGGCACCCTCCTTTCAGATACTTATGGACACTTATAAGGACCCCTCTCAGTCATCTCTTCTCAAAGCTGAACAGGTCCAACTCTCTCAGCTTTTCCCCATGGAAGAGGTGCTCCGGTGCCTTAATAACTTTTGTCACCCTCTGGTGGATCTGCTTCAGGGGATTCACATTTCTCTTGTAGTGGGTACCCCAGAACTGGACACAGCACTCCAATGTGGCTACTAGAGCTTGATGACCCTGTATAGATAAAGCAAAGAAAAGCATTTGTTTTTTGTATTATTTTAATAAACCTACTCCATCTCCAGAAAAATCCATGTACACACGCATACACACACACCCCACAAACAAACACACACACACGTAGTGTCCTTAAGCTGATTTACCTCAACCCATTCCCACCTATTTACATTAAAAAACCAGTTAGTCTTTTCAGTGCCTGCTAAGTAAAAATATCCCAAGTTCAAGCAACAATCACATTTCCACCTGCTATGTAGTTGTATGTGGGTTTGCAAGATTTCCATGTTTTAGAAAAGGTTTTGTTATAAGTTAGTATAGCTCTAGTTACCCCATAAGGGCCCCTTGTCTTGGAGTTTTCTCTTATCATAAGTTGATAAGAGTTTCTGTGCGTCTCTGGTCTTTGCCCAGAGACTGTTTCCTATTGGTCCTTTCCCCATGATGCTCCCTGCCCATCCTCTCCTTCTTCCTCTGTCCGTCATTAAGTTACTATCTTCAAGGTCCAGAACTTTCAAAGAGATTCGAACTGCAGTTGGCAGATTCCCCCAAGACCCCTCCCCAAATTACCTTGATTTGTTAATAGTTAGGTAATTCAGTTGGCATGTGTTACTTTGCTTTGTTTTATTGGTTTATAGTTTGTATCCACCCCTTGAACCTGTCCTGGACAAAACTCCGCTGTAGCCTTTGTCCAAGGTCTCTCCTGAGGCATCGGGCAGGAGGTAAGGGGTTCCCCTGTGACCCCCCAATAAACCTCTGTCCCCCCCGACCCTCCGAGAGTCCCCTCTTTCATTTACACCACGGCCGTGACAGCGAAAGTCCAGGGGCTGCTGAGCCAAGACTCACAAATCGATCCTGTTGTGGAGTGTCGGAGCTGCTGGGCGGTCTAGCCGAACACCGGGCTGACCAAAGAGACACGCACACCAACCGTTGTACATACTCAGTTTTTTACCCCAAGGTTTTCATGACCTAAGTAGCAAACTTTTAGACAAAAATGTGGTTTTACCTATTTGTTTGGGATTAAATGCCAATATTTTTAATAATGGTAGTTACCACTCTAATTAAAGACAACCAAGGGGAAATGATAACAATCTTCACAAGGAACAATTGACACAAGTTGTTTTCCCTACCTTTTCTTGTACAGTGTTTGAGTTTGCAAAGGAAAAAGGGGCCAGATAGTTGATGGGCTAAGAAACAATGTGTTCAAGGTTTGGGGTTTTTTTTCTTTTTATTCATTCAGGCTCCAGCAAAAATCCCCGAGGAACCTACAACCTACCAGGATTTGGTGGTGTTTACCTTAAGCAGAGTGTGAAATATTTATTTTGTAATGGTGTAAGGGAACTTGCTGAGAATTCAGCTTCTTTGGTTAGTTCAGAAAAGACCAGAGGAAAAAAGTGTGAGTGTTTCTTACCACAGACAGTGTGAACACATGAGACAATTTAATTATAACTAATAAGATCAGTTCAAACCTTAGTGGTGCATAAACTGTATTCTGGCACTGTAGACAAGATATATACATTGCAAACATACCGGCTAATGTGATTATGAAACCCACCATGTTTTAATGATGCTGCATAGTAATAGATCATTCTCTAATAGTATAAAATTCATCCTCATGAAAATGAAATAATTCCTCTTTAATCCTAGAAGCTCAGAAGCTACCAAAAGTTCATTTAAATACAGTAGCTTGAAATAAAATAATTTTAAAAAATTATTAAATATTTCTAATCTACTTCAGCTTCAAAATTGCAGTGAAAAAGTAGTGCTGGATATTTTTCCTCCTAACATGATTAGGCATCAGCAACTTTTAAATGTCAGAAAACTGACTGGATTCTATCCTTGAACTCAAAGTTTTGAAGAATGAATATGGATAAAAAAAGATGTCAAAGCTCAACAACTTTCCTTTAGGAAGGAAGCTTCCTAAATAGATGTTTAAAATGATATCTTGACACAAGTTACATTGACCTGGTTGTAAACACTGATTTTTACTCAGCTTAATTCAATGCTTGGAACACTTGGAAAAACAAAAAAGAAATAGAGAAAGATTATTATAGTTCTGAGGTTTTCATGCATAAAGAAAGATACAATTAATATATTTTAATACACACTGGAAGCATGCGATGCCAGATAATTTTAATTATATTGAAAGGAATCCTATTTATGTAATTATATTGATGTAAAAAAACCCTAGAAAAAGGTTTAGTAGAATAACATAGAAGGGAATGAGAATTCTCCATACAAAATTCAAACTCATAGTCCCTTTATGCTCTATAGTATTAAAAGAACAGTGTAGAGACTGTGGAGTGTATTTAAATTACATCTCAACATCTCTAGAAATTTGGTAAGAGCAGGGGCTTTTATTCTCTGTTTCACTCTACAGAGTGAAAGCCTCCCACAAAGACCTGCTTTCTATGCTGTACTCTCTGATGGAATATATGCTTCTTTTGTGCCAGGAATTCCCTCCAACTGGCTTCAAAGCTAGCCCATTCTAAATGTAACAGGGATGCTAATAGATTTGCAAGTGGTTCATGAATGAAAATCAAAGTCATACCTCAGGCGCTATGAAATTGTTGTTAAATAACACACTCTCTATACTAGATCTTCTTCATAAAATGAAAAATGAGGGAAAATTTAAAATGTCCTCCACTACAATAAGGCACCTTCTTTACAGTGCAATGCTAAGAATTCCATTCTTATCTGAATAAGCAAAAAACATTCTTTTTTCTGTGTACTAATTACAGAGTGAAGCATCTTACATAAAAAAAATAGAGTGACATAATTCTAAGATAGTTCAATTGCAAAAAACATAAATTGAACTCAAAATCCTTATACAGAGGATTATAGTCAGATTCAGAAGGTGTCATTTAATGCCAGTTTTTAATTTCTCATGTCTTCAGAAAAGGTTGGGGGGGTTTGTGTACATGAATAAAGTATAAAGAAAGATCACTGTGAAAATACTCATCTGGAATATGATGTATCCACATACATTTATTTGGAAAGGTAATAAGTACATATTTACCTTTAACTTTGGAAACATATGCATGCATATCATACATAATTAAAAAAAAAAAATCCTGCCTGAGAATACATTTGGAACTGCATGGATTATCTTTGCTAACTCAATTATGTATAGTACATGAACATCTTCTGAAGAGGAAAAAAATGTGTCTGCTGTTTAAAAAAGTATTATCATCACAGAAGATGGAACACAGAAAAACAACAAATTCTTAATTCCTATCTGCAAGCAGAATTAATTCTTACTGTCATTTTAGCTGATAAGATATTTAGAATCCATTATGCAAAATGTTGCAAAAAGTAACAAGGGGAGAAAAGACCAGTGAAACAGTTGTTTAATGTTGGAACTTTGTCACTGAGATCAGGTGGTCAATGAGCAAAGGTGACTTATAGCACCTGAGACGAGCTGTGGTAACCTTGACTGTATTTGACAGAGTGAATTATTTAGAGCCAACTATCAATGTACATTTAAATCTGTGTAATCAGATTGGCTTTGAGAAAAAGGAAAAAAATACTGTATGTCTGGTCTGAAATGCAAATCCCTCAGGATCATGTAAACGTAGACTCATTTAGGTTGGAAAAAAACCTCCAAGAAATAATCTCCTTGTCAAAGAAAACCATTTACCTAAAACTGTCAAGACCACTATGAAACCGTGTCCCAAAATGCCACATCTACACAACTTTTTACTGCCTCCAGGGGTGGTGACTCCACCACTCCCCAGGGCAGCCTCTTCCAATACTTGACAGCCTTTCCAGGAAGGATTTTTTCCTAATATCAAATCTAAATCTTCCCTAGTGTAAGTTGAGGGCATTTCCTATTGAAACATCACTAGTTACTTGGGGGGAGAGACCACCCCTCCCACCTCACTACGATCTCCTTGCAGGTAGTTGTAGAGAGCAATAAGCTCTTTCCTCAGCCTTTTTTTCTCCAGGCTAAACAACTCCTCAGCTGCTCCTCATAAGGATGAAATATCCTGGCCTGCTAAATCTGACGTTTCTGTGTTATCTTGAAATAGTGCAGAAAACTCTGCTGTCATTTAAATTGTTTGTCAACTTGAACACATCCTTGATAATGTTTATTAATAAAGTAGTTTATCCAGAAATGTCACCCTGAGGACAATAGCTGTAGCTCAAATTTATACTATACTCATTTATTGTAGGTTATTAATTCCTAAGACTTGGCTTTTGGATATATTTACAGTGTCAATAGCAGAACCACAAAAGAATTTGAGAAAAAACATTGTTTTCGTTTAGAATAAAATTAGTAATGAAATTCATCAGATCTTCATCAGATCTAGAGTGAAATTCACAGTAAAACCAAAAAGATGAGGAGCAGAGAAACAACAGTAAGAAATCATCAGTTAGAGCACTGATGTAGAAAGTGAGACATACATGAGCAAGTTTTAGAATTCCTTGGTTTATGTAAAATACGTATCAGTGTCTTCAGCTATCCAACCAGAGTCCCTCAAGCAGTGGGTTTCTCACATCTTGCTGATAATATGTTGGGTTTTTTTCATTATTAATATCAAGTGGAAATAAATGACAAAATATCAAAAATTTTCATTAAATCCATTTCTGGTTTGCTTGTTTGGTTGGTTTTTTTTAGTAACTGTAGCTGATCATGCAGTATCTATCTCTTACAGTGGAGAATGTACTGATTTGATTTTTGGGTGCCTATTTCCCACATGAGTATATTGGTCAAGAAAAAAAGATAAGAAGCTGCCTTTTATTGAAAAACTGACATTTTGATAAGACAGATCTAAAAATGTCTCTGGAAAGTTTGAATTCAAAATAAAATGAAAGAAAGTCAATACACCTGTTATCCAGTTACTGTGCAATATCAATCACTACTAACTGTTGAAATAACTTTAAACACTTTGATGTTGTTTTTCTTGTCCTGAAAATAGTCCAGGTTTATTTTGTTCACTTTATTCAACCAGTTCAGTGATAACATCAGATTCTACAGACATCAAATGAATTCACAGGAAAGTAGAATAAGGACAAAATGCAGTGACTTTCAAGCAATTCCAACTAAACATGAAAGAAAATGAATGACACATCAAAGCATCAGCTTCAAAGACACTCCCAGGTGGCTCATTTCAGAATACGTGTTACAGAAATCATACAATAAGATGTTTGAACTTTTCTATTCAAGAATTTTTTTAAGAACCTTTATCAGGGAAAAAAAAATGGCTGTGTTGAAGGACAGCTAAAAATCCAAAGTCAATGTATTCCAAATGTGTTTGATAAAAGGATGAATAATAGAAGAAATTTTGTCTCTGGCTTTTTCAAGGAGAGGTGTAGCGAAAGGGAAATAACTGTGATACTGAAATTGCATACCAACATTTTAGAGATACGTTGTTTTGACTTCAAAAAAATCATTTTATATCACAGAGTATGGGTTTTGCTTGGCTTAATTCTTGAAGCTACATTGAGTGTCACATTGATAAAGTTCATAGTTGCAGTACAGTACTTGGTGGGATATAAAATTCCAGAGTCAAAATTTACAAGATAAATTAGCATGACACAAATCATAGTGGAGTCCAACGGATGACCAGATGATTTTTTCTGATGTCTGGAATAATCTATGTAGAAATAACTTATGCAAGTAACTGCATTGACAGACGATAGGCCTGCCATGTGATAGCAATGGGTAGCTATGGCCTGAACTCGAGCTAAATTTTCATTTTTCCACTAAACTTAGATAAGTCAAGAAAGATTAAATGTTTAAGTGAAACTTAGAACTATGACACTCTTTTTGTTTTAAGCTGAGTTTACAACTATTAGATACCTAAAATGAAAACAACCATCTAGTTTATGATGTTAGCTTCCACTTCTGAAATCCTTGTCCTGACAGAAAGGAATAGGAATTAATTGTGGTAGACAGAGCAACCATCCCTACCATCCCTGTTTTTACATATAATCTCCACCTACTGTAAATTTAAGTCTCACTAACTTTTAAAACAACCTACAGGTGCACAAGTCACTTGGAAATCTGGGACTTCAGCTTTGCAGCCTTGAGATACTTCTCAAGTTTTTGCATTTGTATATTTCTTGGATGGGAAGAGTACGGATTTCTGTTGCAGTAGTTTAAAGAGATATAGAGGAGTCAGGAGGTTATATAACTTCAGAAGTGGCTTCTGGTTTTCAGCTTGAAACAAACTTTCTGTCAAAATTTAGCCTCCATTTTTATCATAAAGTGTTCAAACTAGAAAGTATATAGAAAAATAAATTGGAACAGATTTTAATATTTTATTTTGCTGATCCACATAATATTTCAAATTTACTCCTCATCACAAACAAAATAAAGACAGATGAAGAAAGACTATGCTCAGCTTACAAAATTGGAATCTCTTCTAAAAAGACAACTTTAATTTAATTTTTTTTTTATTATTTGTGTTATATTTTATGGAGTTTGCAATTCATCCTTATAAAACAATCAAAAAAGCTAAAGTGAAATCTCTTTTAACATCTCAAGGGAGTTTACATTATTTGTTATGCAACTATAGTTGCCCTTATGGGAAAACTAAAATCTTACTCTGAAAAATGTATTTTGTTAATCTTTTTAGTTAAATTTTCACAACAGCGATTGTTATTCATATTACTTAAGGGTTCTTTCTGGGGGACCCTTTTTTTCCTAAACTTAATGACACATGTGAATTGTAATGTTTTTGTCAGCATAAATGTTCCTGTAACAGCCTTATTAAAGCTCATGGAACTCGGTAAGCTCAATTTAATTGCTGAAATTAGCTTAAACTTTTGCCATTATTTGTGTACATTTCATTAACATCTTCATAACAGAGCTCATATAGAGCAACATCAAAAAAGGTACATTTGTTTTAAAAATTCTGGCTTAGAAGAAAATATTATGTCTGTGGCATATAGCTATGGGCCATGGTTTTCTTAACATGCCTATGTAAATCAGGATTAATTTTGCTTAATTACTGGAAAACACTTTCCAAAACAGCTACTAAGAAAAACAGTAAGGAAGTATTAGTGATGGTGTAATTTATTGGTTTGAGACAGCATAGATAGTTTTCTGGGAAAGCATAGAAGTCATACAACTATAAACCTTATTATTGCCAAAACAATTCAAGACACATTTATATAAATCTCTGAGCTAAAGTGTGAGGTAAATTAAAAATGAAATCAATTTTATATTGAAGAATCTTGAGACAGAAAAAGAATTCAAAGAAATTTAGGACTAAATAAGCAATTATTTTATTCATTAACAGTCAATAATTTTGAAGTCAAAAGGGAGGTCTTCATATTGCAAGTATGACATAGCAAATCAAATACTTTTCTAACAGGGAACATGGGGATAAAATTTTGGGAAAGGATTCTCATTCTTTAAAAACTGATATAACTCAATCTCTCCTGAAAGAAGCACTGCTTTTTCAGCCTGCTCTTTCCTTGCAAAATTCTCAAGAAAAGGTGAATGCCCCCTGTGAGTCTCTTAGGAGAACTTTTACAAAATTCTGAGAGCACATCCAAGTTCAAGTGCATCTCTCTCTGCCAGCATGTGCAGGCCTGTCTGTCCATCTCAATGAGTGCCCTTCTCCTAGAATCTCTCATCAGGACTTTTAGTATATGTGAAGTCAAGTTCAATTCAAACCAATTCACTGTCAAGTTATCCCTGACACCCTAGATTCATTGCTCAGGTTCATTGATTTGTCATCTGACATAACACATGGAATCTCTGGGGAGAGGGCTGCCAGAACAGAAGTAGTTCCAAATAATTTCTAATTTTTCTATTTTTTTTAATTCTAATTTCTAATTTTTCTAACATTTTATACTTGTAATATATGGTGTTGTATATGATTAATATCAATAAGAAAAGATCATTAAAAATGTGATTTTTCACATTAAACCAGCCAAAGACATTCTCTTCAAGGACAACTGAAAGGAGCACTGTCATATTCTCTTTATTTTTTGGTTTATGCATTATATCCACAGAAGTTTATTAGGAATTTACTAATGAGACACTTTTTTCTGCATAAAATCATAGATTTTCCTCTGTATGAAAATTCCTAATTTCAAACAAAATTACAGGTATGTAATCTATTTTATGCTCAAAGTCCTAACAGTGTAACATCCTTTGTATGAAGGGACACTTAAATTATAATAAAGTATATTAAACTGTACAAAGGTGTATTAAATAGTTGAGTTCTCCTAGATTGTGTCTGTAGCTTTAAAAATATTTCAGATAATTAGAAAGTTACCAGAAAGTCTCAGAGCACTGATTTCCCCAAATGCTAACGTGTTTTGAAGAGTCTATTTTTCAAGTCAAAGTCACTCTTATCAGTGCTAAGTGTGAATATTCCAGCATTCAAATGCATGAATGTAAAACAGTAGATGAGTCTTTCTCTACTGTCTGTTAAAATGAAATGTGATAAATGCAGCATTATAGATAGGAAATCATAATGTGTGACATTCAGGAAAAGAAATCCACTTGAAAGAATAAAAGATAATTTTTTTTCTTTGTTATCTGGCTGTGCTTCATTCATTCTTGGGCTGGATGAGATTTGCCTGCTGGATCACATATGCAATTTTAAAAAACGTAACTATTGACAACATGCACCATTATGTTAGAAAAAGGTTCAGAAATACTTTTCTGAAGTTTATGGAACTTTATGGTTTTATGGAAGGAACTGTCCTCACCACTGTTAAGGCTGCAGGAAATGACCAGGTCACTGGCCTTTAGCTACACAAATGGAGTGTGACACAAAAACCTCTGGACTTGGCAGGACATGACATGACAGCCAACAGTGTGAGCACCGAACAAGAGGTAGGGATAGTGCCAAGCGGATGGTGATATCCTTGTGGGTGACTTCAGGAGCCAAGCCTTGCATGTAACTGGAGGGGATCATTGGGGACCCACTACTAATTCTATATAAGGGCAATTTACTTAGGTGATGGTATGAAAGCCATCAAAACTGGATGTAGGTATGGCAAAATGGAGCTGACAGGGAAAGAGCAATTACAGAGAAATTATTTACCTGGGAGAATGTTGCGGCAGAGAGGGTGAGGAGGTATATGGATGGCAAAAAGGGGATCAAGTGTCAAGAAAAGAGGTAGTAAAGTGTGGAAATGCTGTGAGTGAGACAACATGGGTCCCTATCAAACAGCCTTGCTGCTTTTTCCATGCTGCTGGAGCAGGGCAATTATTCAGACTTCTTTCTCTTGGTATAAAATAAAAGTTGGTGTGCTCCTAGTTAGGAGGGCTGGGTTGGAAACATGGCAGAATGGAAGCTGTTCCTCTGTTAGGGAACCCTGGATGGATACATCGAGTGTCCCAGTGCCACTGTGCTGGCACTCATTCCAGGCCTGATAGCATTCATAGCTTGCAAGGTTATATCTGGGTATTATAACAAAACACTGCCAAACTCCGAAAAATTATGTGCTTGAATCCATCATTCATTGGAACCAGAAAATTTCAGGAATGTTTGGTTTAATTATGATAGTTCTTGTGTTCTTCATAAGTAACATTCTAAACCTTTTTTTTTTATATTAGTTTAATTATGGTGAGGCTTAGATAACTTTGGAATATGACATCCATCAGATTTCTTCAGAGAATATCATCGAACTAAGAAGAGCAGAATCTGTTTTTCCTTGGTTTGGACAAATATCAACACTACAAAAATTCATTACTAAGAAAATAAATTTCCTTTGGGTGAAAAGGAAATAGCGTGACATATATAAAAGTCGTCAGGGATTTTTTTCTTTAATTCAAAGCAGATAATTCCTAGAAGTCAAATAAATTGATCAAGGAAGCTGTACCATAATGCTGGGATTTTTTTTTTTTTGTAAAAGATGTAAAATTTATCTAGAATATGTATTTCTTACAGTAAAGTACTTCAAACCTGAATGGTAAATAAGTGTCTCAGAAGACGTATTAAGCCTTAAAATGATATGAAGAAAGAAAAGAAGAATGAGAAGAGAAAGCTTATCTTAATGGTCAGTAATAGTTCCCAAAAGACAATCTAGATGCAGTGTTGTAAAGGATTTCAAAACAAATAGGATAAATTTACCCAACCATATAAATTAAGCAAAAATTAATAAAACATCAGGTGGAAAAGACAGAGTTTTGATGGGAAAAATATTAAAGGCAATCTAGTCATTACTCAAAACGGCTGTACCTATAGTTATCTCTCATGTTTTTCAAATAACAGTGATGCTCCCTTAGGCCCTATAGAAAAATTGAAACCTAATACACAAAAGCAGAGGCTCAAACTGGAAAAGAAGTTGTAAAAAGAGGGGACTTTTATTGCTTATATTGAAAGAACTAGGCAATTAAAATCACAAAGTTGTCAAAGAACGTTTATAAAACATGAGCCATGTCAGTTTCTAAAAGTATATTATAACATTTGAGGAAAGGAAATGCAACATTCTGTGAAGCAGGAAAGAATGAATCTCAACAATGTCAGAACTCAAGAACCTATACTGAAAAAATATGAAAATAATGAGAAAAAATAAATTAAATAATCTATAGAAAATGATGGGATCAAAAATATGTGGGTTTTTTTCAGATCTACCATGGATAACATACTTAATAAAGAACTGATGTACATATAATAAATCTTTACATGTTGAGTCATTTGATGTAACATTATATGGTAAAATCTTTATTTGACATACAGATGGGACATACCACAAACTTGATTTTTTTTTTATTTTCTCAATTGCCTAAAGTTGAAATGGTAATAGTCTTATTGCAAGAAAAAATAATGAACTGTGATCAGAGTAACTGTGAAAATCATAACGAATATCTTGAGATTGATTGCACTTAATATTTCCTTAATGACCTTGGTGAAACAAGCTAGAATATGTTTAAGAAATCAGATAAAAATTTGTAAAATAAAATTAATGAAGTGTGTGAGCAGTATTTAATATTGAACATTTGGATAACCTTGAAGACAGAACAATGAAAATTAAGTGAAACTTATCAGTGTAGCATGTAAAAGTTGGACAGTAATGAGACTCAGTAGTACTTTTTCCCAGCACATATATTGATGATCCAAAAGGCTTGCCAAATTTCTGAGCAGAGCAAATTTAATTTTTAGGCTTTACATACAGCTTTGCAGGACTGAGCTAGATGATCTAGGAAATCAGCCTATTGTTTGGTTAACCTCTAAGACTCAAGATTTTTTCACTTCAGTGAATATTTTTGTTTAATTGCAAACTATCATTTAATTTGGTTTAAATTTCATACTTACTAATTAAATTATATACTGCCCTGTTCCTGACAAAGAAATTTCTTCTATATCCTGTCTTGTTGACCTAAAGAAAATGAACCCAGTCTTCCCGTATCAAAGTTTTACAGCTTTTTTATCATCTTTCTTAATTACTCAGTATCTGTGTTATCCTCCAATCCTCCAACTTTGATATTACTATCAAACAAATGGTAAAATGGGAACCACCTATCTGTAGCTCATATTTACATTAATTTTCATAGTCTTCTGAAAAACTTTGATTTCTCTACAAGATGGAAAGTTTAGGTATTGCAAGTGTGGGAAAAATACCCAACCCCTCCCCAACCTGAAACTATTTCTTTTCCTATAAAGTTGCCAGAGTTGCTATGTTGTGACAGGATTTATCTGACAAAAAGACAAACTGAGAAAGAATTTGATTGTGTTAATTTTTTTCTTTCTTGTCAGTTGAATGTCATTATACTGAATAAGATATCAGGTAGTTTTATATCTAATCATAAGGTAAAACAAATTCATCTGAAAGTAATGAACTAAATAAATTAAATGTACCAGTGGAGTCAGATTTATTGTCACCGAAAGCAACAGTCTTGTATGCATTTTTGGGGGGTTCATTTCCAACCTAGACACCTGCTAGAAAGAGCTTTTGTAACCATTTGTGAATTTTTTTTTTCAGAGCCTAATTATCTCTTTCCCTTAATGATCTTTTCTTAAAATTACTGCTGCAAACAACAGTGACAGCATGTGATCAGCACTTTGCACTCTCATCAGCACAGCTTGTCAACTATTTTTTATAAGTTAAAAGCATGGGGGTTTTTTGACTGCAATGATAGGTATGAAGGCCAGTCACGTTTTTTTCCTATTTTGACAACCTTTATAAATCAAACCAAAATATCATGTTAAAGTATTGTTGTTGTCTTCATAACACTATGAAATTCTAGAATCTATATTGAAAAAAGTTACCAGAGTTTTGTCTTGCTGGGACAGGCACATTCCACGATGTGCTGGGCAAACTTGGCTGGCTGATGCCTGTCCAGCTGCTCTCTAACTCATCCACCTCAATAGGACAGTGGGATAAAATGAAGAAAAGATAAAGAGAGGGAGATAATTTGATATTTACTGTCAAAACAGACTCAACTTGGTGAAAATGCAATTTATTGCTGATTAAACAATATTTATGCAGTGAGAAACAAGAACAAAACCTAACAGAATCTCTCCACTTCTCATACTAAGAAGCTTCACTACTCCATGCCTGACTCCACTCTGATCCCCTGTCTGACAGACTCATGAGGAGCTGTGGAGCTGTGATCATACAATAAGAGCTTCTCTCTGCTGCTATTACTTCTCTCACTTCTCCAACATGGATTCTGTCCACAAACTGCAGTCTTTCTGGATAAACCTGTTCCAGTCTGGTCTCTCCCCAAGAGCTGCAGAGCAACCTCTGCTTCAGCACAAGGAGCACCTCCTTCCCCTCTTTCTTCCTTCACCTTGGGGTTTGCAGGGCTATTTCTCACATGTTTTCCTCATACCTCTTATTGTTTCATGGTTTTCTTAAATATCTTTCCCCAGATGTATCACCACTCTGGCTGAGGGGCTCAGCTGTCCCCTGAGGTGTGTCCATTTTGGAGTCAGATGAAACCAGTGCTTCATAGGGGTGACCCTGTAGCACCTGGGAACCTGCATCCCAAATACATAAAATGGCACTTTTAAAAATGGAAGTTTAATTGATAAAATAGTTATTTGCGTTTGCACTATTAAGGAAACTGTGGCTTCCTAAATCTTCTTAAAAATAGATTGCATTTCAGTTCTTTTCTATAACTGTTGGAATACAGTTAAGGATTTCTAAGGAGTTAAGGGCTTCTAGGGGGTTCTTTAATATTCTGTTACAAGCCTTTATATTTCAGGAATCCATCTTCACTTTCATGACAACTTTGAAATATTAAGGTCTTAATTTTTCATGGTTCCTTAAATGCAGCTCAATGTTGAAAATTAATGTGAAACATAAGGAAAATGGCAAAAAATATTTTGCACATTGACATTTTTGCAACAGTTCTGTTAAAGAAGAAAGAAACAAAAATCCTAATCAAATTGAGGGGCCTGGTAAGTAATGAGGTACATTGTACAGAGGCACATATGTGGAAACACACGGAAATGTGTGTTTCAGATTTCCATGGCTTTCCGTGACTATTAGGCATGCACCAACATGGACTGACATCAGCCATTCCACCTCTACGAGATGTGGTTGAACTGAAACAGAGATACCAGCTCAGATCTCATCTATCATGACAGAATACTAGCTTGCAATTTGGTGTCACCAAAGGAAGGAGCACTTAGCTCCAAGGGAATAGCTGCCTACAGGCTGAGTAGGTATTGTCAAGAGTGTCACTATTAGACATTCTGCCTAGTGTTCCTAGCAGATGTACAAGGACTAACCAGCTGCTGAACAGATGCTGAATTAGTTTGGTTATTAACAGAGGTTTGAGCTGTACTGTTAACATACCTGTCAAAATCTTGATTTTGGCAAGTCAAGGATAAAAAATCCAAAACTCGATATGTATGATAGCTTCTTACTGTAAAGACCCTTCCTATTCACCGTCAATTGCATTGTAACCACTTGGTAATCCTTTCTTGAATCTGACATTTCATGTCTGTGTATCTTACCTTTATTGTAAATATGCATCAGTAGAAATATACAATTATGATGTATAATTATCCTGTTCCCCTGTCACTTGTGTCCATCCCCCAGTTAGTATACATTAGCCTTAATATTTATAATGGAAGGCACCTACCTGCTTTCCATCAATAATATTTAAAATCCATGGTATTGTAGGGGAGTGATTAACTCTTCCCAAAATAAAACTCACGTAACTTGTCCCCTGTGTATGGAAAGAAATTGTAACAATTTAGTTAAAACAATTCTTAAATTGATTTAAACCACTGAAATCCCTTGTGCACATGCTTTTAAATTGGCTTAAGGGTAGCTAATATTGGTGTATCTTATTCATTTTGATCTAGAATTTAATCCTATTAAATTGGCTAAATTTTTTTGTATACACTGGAGCCTCAAGTCTAGCAGTCTGAATTGAATTTCATGCTGCAGGGTCGTGGGTTCACAATGAAATTAGGACCTATAATGACACAGCAATTTTAGAAATTCCTTCTGAGGACCCACTAATCATCTACAAAAAATAAACAGAACTTTGCAATAAATACGAATAACTAGACAGTGTTCTGAAGACTTTATATAAGGGATAAAGCTTTTTAAAACTTCTAAGCAATCAAGGACGGTGATAATAGGCAAGAAATTTTGAGAAAATTATGGCAAAATTAATTATATGGCATTCATTTTTGCTTTCTTAATTCTGTTTCCAGCTTAAATTTGCCTGCTGATTATTACTGGGCCCATGAATTTTGGCACAACACTGAAAATGAAAATATGCATGACCATCTGTCAGTAATGGTTCCAGTTCATCAAAATTTCTAGTCTCAATTACGTGCAAGACAAAAGTACCTTTGCCTGTCTTGGGTGCAGAACCCAAGAAATTACAGATGAGAGAGAAAAAAAAAAAACGAAAAAACCTTTTCCAATTGCTTCATCACAGAAAAAAAGGAAATTATTTTTCATCAGTACATAGAAATAAATATTCTTTCTACATTTTTATGATTCATCCTCAATTCCAGCTTTTTCAAATTGTGACTGCATTCAGTCAATTCCATGATTATATACAGACTATTTTTGAGACTTCAGTAATGCTGGCTGGTACCAAAATGGAATAAAATACATCAAGGAAGATAGAGGATAAGAGGAAAGTATGAGCAAATAATAAAAATCTGTTTATTATTTCAAACATTGATTGTCCTTCTCATTATCAATTTCAGTTTGGCAAAAATTGTAGTTACTCCTCCATTAGCACTGATACATTTGCAGCTGCAAAAATGCTACTTCTTTCTCTGATTTTGGCTTCAATGTGTTTCTGCTAGATTTGGATTGAGATGGAAAACACAAACCCTGTCTGCTGGCCCAGAATCCTTTGCTTACAATCCCAGCAGCTTTGTTTCATTCTTCTGTGTCAATAGAATTTAAAATATTTAAAAAAAATATTTTCCTACTGGTTACTCTGAAAGGCCTGTGCAAAACAAGGTGCCTTTTGAATACATAGAGATATGGTCCCAAACAATAGCAGTTGCTATGGGAGCAGAGCATAGTGTTTTATGCAGACATGAAGGAAGGGGAATGGAGAAGCACAAATCTGGTACAGATTGGCCCAGGCACCCACTGGCTCTAAGCAGAATATGCTCCCCTAAATATGCTGTGGTAAATCACATTTGTACATCAAGGGATGCGAAAGTTTATATTTAACTGAGTTCTGTTTACTTACACTAGAGAAGATTTATGGTCACTGGGAGGCTCATTAGCATTGATTTTCATAGTCCCCACTTAGAATTAATATGTCCTTGGTATAGGAAATGATCTGGCACTTATATAAAAAGCTAGCTGGAATGATTCCATGTATACTTAGCAGATTTGTATTATCTTGTGGCAGTCAGACAAAAAAATCCAGTTTTCCTGAACAATTGCACTAACATTATTAAAAAATACTGCAAACATATACTAATGCAGTAATGAGAGTGCTAACCCTGTTCAAAATTCTAAGGTCAAAAAGGGACATTTTCAAACCAAGGAACCTGTCAGCTTAAGAAGGATCAAATAGCATTATATTTCTTTCAGTAAAACATAAAAAGTATGCAGTTACTTTCATGACTAGCAAGGAAGCCTGTAATGTGTATGTGTAACTTTACAGTGTGGCTGAAGTAAAAAGAGGTTTTTTGACTAGGGAGATGGGTTTTGTAACAGATTCAGAAAGGATTTGGGGATTTACTGACTTGCAGGTTGTCCAAACAATTGCTTCAAACTGTATTATCTTGGTGGGGAAGAAGGCTTTAAAAAAAAATTCCAACAGCTTGCTCAATTTGTGTTCATTTCTTTTAATAATATTATCCTCATAAAGGAATCTTTAAAAATGGTAATTTCACTCATACAAATTGATCAGGGAACCTGTATGAGAACCTGTCAGAACAGTTAATTGACCTTATTATACATGTTTCCTTTTAATATTCCTATTTGTATCTTCTGGTGAAATTATTCCAGTTAGCTCAGGATCAGTTGCCCTTAGACTCGCCATCCATGGAAAACAACCTCTCCCTTTTCAGTTCTGCCATTTGTTCTCACTGCTTGAATGTTGGAATTTTTTTTTGTCTTTTCTCCACAACACGCATACAGCTGTATCTTTCTCTGGACTTTTAAAATTTATGAAAATTTACTTTAAATGTAAAATTGCTTCAGGGACTATACCACAAGTGTTTTCTTCCTGCCCCAGCAGCCTGAGTGCTTAACTAGAATGGAGTCAAAAGAATCCTTTCTTCTTGTCCTAAAGTCATTCAGGTGGCTCAGAAATATTTAATTTTACTGCTTCTTTGCAATAAATAGCAGTTTTAAACCCTGTATTTTTGAAAATGACTGGATCCTGAAATGGCTATTTCCAGAATAATAAATAGGAAATTCGAAAATGTAGCACTCTACTTTCAGCTTCTATCAATATTCCTGAAAAAGTGACAAAAAAATAACATTCATTGTTAAGACTTCTTCTAGCTCCCCTGTTGCTCAGTGACAGACTGAAGTGATGTTTTTAGGCCACTTTGAGCCTGACTGAATATTTTGGTTTAGTTAGTAGTGATTCAGTATTGATAAAGACTGGGGAAATTACAGTGGTGCTAGCTTGTTAAAATTTGAGATAATGATAGACCTAGAATTAACCTGCTGACAAACCAGCAAAGTGATTAAGTTATTTCCATCTACAGAAACTCGGTCTTTTACTGGAAGACTGAGGTGAGACAGACCTTGCCAACAGCTATGTAAAAGGAAGTTTGTTTTTATCGTTTTTGTTTACAAAAAAATTCAAACACTGCAAGTCATGCTGGTGATTAGGGAGAAAAGTGTTTGTCTCCTCCCTCAGTAGATCTCTAGCAGATAGTGTACTTTTCTGGACAGAAATTTCCTTAGCTCAGTCAATAGCTTCATACACAAATTAAATTGAAACATGCCAAGTCTACCACCAAAAGAAGCAATCCTCCTTATGCCCGCAGCCTTTTTTCCCAAAGTTTGTCGCCCCCACCTTCATCCTAGCACAATAAGCTCCACACTCACACAGTGAACTAGGTCAAAGAAATAATCTAACCTAAAATTATTCCCTTTTTTCTTTCCCCTGGAGTTAATGACAGAAAGATGTATGATTATCTAAATATATGCATGCTAATTTGTATCAAATCCACAAATCGAGTCTGACAGTCTTGGCAGAAATAGTCATCTATTACATTTTTAATGTGTGATGGTTACATTCAATACAAACCAAAAGAAGGTGAGAAAATAAAAAATAAATCAGTGGTTTCAAAGCTGGAGAATGTATTTTAAAATGAAGACTTAAGCACAATAATTATTAAAATTATATTTCACGCTATTTGCCTTTATTAGCTTTATTATATAATTTAAATTATATTTATATTTTGTATTTTATTAAATTATATGTTGACTCATGCTTCAAATGCTCTTGTAAAAATAACTTTTAAAACAGATGTCTAGAAAAAGACTTTATTTTTTTATTCTAAAGAACCATTTTTAAATTCCTTTTTCAGTCTTCTGGCTTTTCAGAGAGAACAATCTTTTAACTCCAATGACTGTGGTGCAAGTCAAAATCATTGCTTTAGAGCATGAGCAAACCCCAAGGTGTTCAAACTTAGTTATTATAGTTCTCCCAAACAAGATGTCCAAATTCTTGGACACAACAAGGAATAGGCCACCCAACTGGACTAGAGAAAAAAAGTAAATTACCTATGGCATCTAGCATCTCTGTCTAAAGGGTGTATTTTACTAATTATTGTGTACAAATATTTTGAAAATATGTATTTAATAATTAAATTGTAAAGAAATAGTAACATTTATTGTATAAAATAGAGCAGGAAAAGTAAATCTTGATGAATCTGTTCATTACTCTGGAGTCATTCTCTCCTTTGAAATTTTCATTTTTAAAGCACAAGAGACAGATTCTATCAGTAGCTGAAGCAGTAGTAGGTAGACTAGTCTCTCATCTCAACACAGTAATTAAAATTCAAATCTATCAATAAGATTCAATTATTGTCCAGACTCTGCGATATAGTGACTACTTTGAAATTAGAATATGTGCCACACATTATTTTACACACATCAAAACTCTAGAGACATTTCCTCGCAGGGCCCAAATTGAATTCAAGCTTAGTGATACAAACAATAAAATTAGATTAAATAATTTTTGTATTTTAGCAAGCATCTTAAATGTTTTTACTATTTCACTAAGTGTAATAATGTACATCATGCATAAAGAAAATTATTCAGATAAACTAATTAGGCTTTAGATTAAAATACTGGTCATAGCAAAGTTCTATTTTTGTAGATGAGGCCTCAATACATTTCAATTAGAAAGACATTTACTGGTTATGGGAATGCTGAATCAAATAAATGACTGACACTTAGAATAAGATTGTCCAGGCTGTTTAAGAGCTTTTATAAAATAATTGCCTGTGTGTGCTTAATTTCAGAAGTGTCCTAATATAATTTCCACTAAGAATGCAAAAAAGGTTTGTTTGGCTTTTTTTTAAATTAAATATCCAACATTCTCCTTTCTCTATAAGTGATGACATCATAAAATCAGTTTGATTAATGCTGTTATGCAGTTTATAATGCCTGCTGAGGTTTAATCACCAGCAGGATGGAGGAAAGAATCAGGAAGGTAAAAGTGAGAAAACTCATGGGTTTAGATAGAGACAGTTAATTAAGGAAAGCAAAAGTCACAGCAAAGCAAATACAGGAATTCACCACTTCTCACTGGGAAGCAGGTGTTCATCCATCCCCAGAAAAGCAGGGCCACATCATGTACAACAGGGACTTGGGAAGAGAAAAACCATCCCTCCAAACATCCCTTTGCAGAGTTCATTGGTGAGGCTTCTTTTATCAGGGTATTTTTATATGACTATCTTCAGTGTCAAGACAGATGGTAAAAACATGAGACAGTGGATTTTCCTAGTTCCCAGTTGCAGAAGAATGGATTATCTTCCTTTGCCTCTCCATTTACTACTTGTTTTTTGTTGGGTTTTTTTTTCCATAATTTATAAGTAAGATTTATAAATTTGAACATTTTTGCACAGTATACAATTGTTTCAGATCACCATCTAACTTGTTTTAACCTTTCTTTACTTCAGGGGATGTCTTTGTTAACCCAAAATTCATAGGCAGTATATATATTTTGTTTAAACTAGACCAATGTTACTTTAAGTCCACCTGATACAAATTTTGTCACATGATAATCATTCCCTAGTAGTCATAATCATTGGCAGCAGAACAAATGACCAGTATATGATTGTTTCCTACCACTGCTATTTACAAGATAGGATTCAAATTTCCAACTCCAGTCCTTGAAAGTTTGAAACAAATTGGACTCTCTCCGCTATGAATTATAACTAGATTAAAAGGATTGTCACTATTAAAGAAAGAAAATGGCAAAAGAAAAGCAAAGGAGGCTGGTAGCCTTTTAAATCTGAATTAGCCACTGGAAGAAATGGCATATTGTACCCCACAAACAAATGTCAAGTGACACGATCAAAAATTAAAATTTTCTACAGAAAAGCTTGATTTTTTTGGTATGTGTCTTTGTTATTTTGAATGCATTTAAAGTAAAGCTACCTGATACCTCACAGAAAAAGCACCTCTGTCAAGACTTGAGAAAAACCTGTTTTTAATGAGTCTCCAGAGTTAGACATCATATAAAAAGGGATCAGGGTAAACTGACCTTAAAAACCATTTGCCTGTCTATCCTATTACATATTGGCTTCTACTAAACAACAACACCACCACAAAAAGTCCTGAAAGGTTTCCACTTCTTCCCTTTCTCTTCACTCAAAGGAAAAGACAAAAGAATTATTTACTGACATTTGGATAAAGGTGACATAGATATTTTACTGTTGAACATAGATATTTTACTTTCAGAAAAAGGAGAGCAAAGGAATCCTTTCACTCATGAGAATGATAAAATACTAATACTGTAGATGAGAAATCAAGCCATGAAGTGTATTAAAATTTGATCTAAAAGAATGGACATAAGAGATTGTTTTTGTTTTTTGATATTTGTGGGTATGGCAATATATTAGTTCTTTTTAAATAGCTGATGATATTGAGAGAAAAAGATTAGGTGAGAGAGTCAGTTCATTCTGCTTGAAATCCTTCCTTATGCAATACAACAATGTACTAGCACTTATATATATATATATATATATATATGAACATAATAAAAATACCTCTTTAGAAAAAACCTTACTGAGAAAATTTCTAAAATTATTTCAGGTACTTGGTTCTTAATGCCACAAAGAGTTCCATATTCTGATGAAGTGTAATTCCCTATTCAAACCATAACCCCTCTTATGAGTTCCCCACAACAAAGCAAAGAATGTCTACAAGGAGCAGCACAACATAAACATTGGTTTAAATATGTGTGTTGGAACATTAGGAACACTGTGGAAGTGACTGTCCAAACTCATTAGCCTTTCACCTTAAATGCTGTACATGCTAGTTATTCTTCTTTTATTGTGGTATTCTTATGAGGCAATCTTAAAAACATAAAGGTCCTACCCAGAGCACTTGCAAACCTTCTTAAATAAAAATTTGTGAGAAGGGATGTGGGGAGAACTATTTTCCCAGTCTCGGAGATTTTAAGTAAGGCAGCTTTTATGTTTGTTTACAATGAAGATCAAAAGATGTGATCTAAACAGGTCTATGCTGAAGATTTTTCACACAGAAGCTGTTTTCAGATCTTTTTCTTTTGTTGTTCCAGGGAAAAGATAATGTCTAGACAATTCTAACATACTGAAAGAGGGTCAAGACTTGCTGAACAACTCTCAACCCCATTTCTTCTAAATAGAGAAAGGTCAGACATGTCTAGAGAAGAATAAGATTTAGGATGTATCTAAATCAGAAAGGAGTGAGAAAAAATCAAAAAGAAATTATAAAGAAAATCTTAGAAGAGATAACCTCAGTGAAAACAGGTAAAATGGTATTAGCCTACTTTTGTAGGACATTAATATCTAAAATCTAAATCTTAATATTCTAACTTTTTGCTTTCTCTTTTTCCCACCATACAAAGTTGAAGTTTATATTTATGGAATAAATAGAGGGAACATTATGTGTGCTTCCAGTATAGGGAGGTGTTTATTCTGAATTTAAGTTTTTATTTATTTTAAGATCACTGGGAGAAAAACGGAAACTGAAAATTGCTGGAAATAGAAAATTGAAAAAATATCTTTGTATGAAGGGCCTGTACCAATCCCAGAAGCTTGTATTCAAATGTATGTAATAAAAATTGCATAAGTATATAAATAATAATAAAAACATTACATGAATGAAACTTACTACAAATTGATATCCATTTATTTTAAGCTAAACATTAAAGTGTCTCTTTAGAGGCCAGATCCATAGAATCATAGAATCATGCATCATTGAATGGTTTGGGTTAAAATTGACCTTAAAATCATCTAATTACATGTACATGTAAAGAAAAAAAAAAATGTGTTTTGCCAAAACACAGATTAGATATTAGATACCACTGAATCATATTTTATTTGAACCATTGCAACATCCAGCTATGACATGGGAATCTACCAAGGGATTAATTAAGTAGGGAATTTTGGATTCTCACTAAACGTGTTGGCATGTTCTTCACTTGTTACACTGTTTACCTAGAGGTAACAATAAAAAAGGAAAAAGTATTTTAAGTGTCTCTGCTTCCTTCAGAGTACTCTGTCCCTGTAGTGGCCACCCTTACAGAGCTAGGTCACTACAACCCTGAAGAGCACCAAGATTCAGTATATTTTGAGGAGATATTTAATTGTTGCCTTGAGGTTTTTATATATGCATCTGCTCTGTCACTGAGCAGAACTCACAAGCTTCCAGTTACATATCAAGTTTATGTTTTCTTTAAGGCAAAAATACTGATGAGTTTCTGTTAATTTTGTTCACATTTTGAGAATACTTCTCTAATTGCTTTCTAAGTTCAGGTAGTTGGTTTCTTCCCCCGTCTTTTTATATTTCATCACAAAAACAATGAACACAGCTTGTCTCTGGCACACCTTGAATTATCTAGTTTGCTTTGGATTGGAAGCAGCTATAGCCAAATCTAGGTTCAAATAAAATATATACTTTGTGTAGAGGTGACAGTTTTGGATAAATGCTACATGTTGAAAACACCATGAAATTAGTTCTCAACATTTTGAAGAGTCCGAGGAATGTATTATCTTTCCAATTTCATAATTAAACATCATGACCTTAGAGTGACTGCAAGCTAGAAATGAGTTGCTTTGCATTGCAGTTGACTCTAGGTGAAAAATGTTTTCTGACATTAGTGACTCAGTTAAGTAAGTGGATCTTTCTAGAGAAATAAATAAACTAAGTTAAGGCTCTCTCATGTTTACACAGGGACAGGCTGCTACAGATAACTAGGTCTAAAACATGGTTTTTCCATCATAGATATAATACTGACACTCGTACCACAGCAAGATCAAATCACTGTGATCATGAGGGAACTTTAATTTTATTTATGAACCATTTGTGTGTTCATACACATTCTGTACACCAGGAATATGTTCCTTAGATATGTGACCAGATGCTTTTAAGGCACTGAACTTCGGAGTCACAGTAAATATTTTTTCCCAGTAATTTATTTCTGAAGAATTCTCCAACCCTTGCTTTTGTCAAGATCATAATCTTAAGCACAAAAATAATATACAGTGCTGTCAGCCAGTTTTGAAAAATAAAAAGAAAGGTTTGATTATGCTGCTGCTTACTGTCATAACTCTGTATTTATTATTAACTACACTTGAGGATGCATTGCAAATTTATTTAGCACATTTTGTCCAAAATAGCTGTGCTAGCTGAATAGTGTGAAAGAGTAGATCTGACTTGAGATATTGCTTTTCTCCCTAGACTGAAGATTAATGCCTTCAAAAAGATGAAAGCAAGAGGATAAAAGCGTGATGTTTTCATAGATAATTCTACTAGTGGCAATCATGGTCACTGGATGAAAACAAATAAGTCATTTTCATTATCATGTGTCCTGAAAGGAAGCAATATTCACTGTGAAAGAAAATAATGAAAGAGAGGAAATTAAAGGCTTTGAAAAATTAACATTGATTTCAGAGTGCACCTGGACTTTTATTTCCACTGTTTTGTCTTCAAACATCAGCTCATATTCGGAGATGTTTTGATAGCAGACAATATAGAATTTAATGCAGAATAGACCAGACGTAACCCAATCAAGGGCTTTTCTTGTGAGAACAAAAGCTTTTTATAACTAAGTGTCCTTTTCACTTCTAGTTTACTGTCTTGTAGTATATAAATTCACACGATGGGTGTCATTTGGGCTTTGGGAGCAACTCATTTTCCCAGGCAGCAGAAAAAGAATCCAAAATTAAAAGCTGAAATGGAAACCTTCCCTCCTCCCATTGCCACTGTCCAAAACTAAAGCAAGATATATCAATTTTTTAGCCTCATTTAGCAACTGAAAATAATGTACATAAGAAAGCAAACTAATTAAATGGCAAAAGAGGTATCATTACATTGTGTGAAGCACTGTGTTTTGTTCTGTAGTGCTAAAAACAGGGATATATTTGTTGCAGTGTTGGTACCAACAGTACATTAAATCAGCCATTGAAAAACTGATTAGATCCTCTTTCAACTGATGCCTACCTCATACGTAACTGATCTTGGCTTCCTGTTTTGTTTACCATTCATTTATTATCTCGTGTACTGTCTCTCAGACAATTCATTTTTTATCGATCTGATTGTCCTATTTAAATTGTTGTCTGACTTAGTGTCTGACATCTTTATGCTATATTTTAACTTCCACTTCATGCTGGCCTTGCATATATTCCCCTAACACCTCTCAAATTCCGCCTAGCCTAGACCAACTTAAATGTCCAATCTTCACTATCAGCTTCATTCTGCCAGATGAATTCTTCCTTGTGCTAAAATAGATAACTCAGGTTTATTCTTCTCTTTCAATTCTAGCCTAAGATTTTTATACATCTGTCGGCTACTAGAAATCCCTTCCTAAGCTTTTCTTCAGCACTTCTTTCTTCTGCTATTCACAATACCTGTATTTTCTGAAATTTTTTAAAAAAAATGTTATTTCCAGTTTTTTCCAACTGAAGTGCAGTCGGGGAGAGACAATGACAATCAATGAAAATTTGAAACTCTGTGAATTATACGGTCTTATTAATTATTAAGTCTCTGATTGAATATCAAGCTATGGATGATTATTTGAACTCTTACTATGAACTTTTGAGAATTACCCTTCATTAACCATGGCCGTGTGGTATAATTTTTCTTTGATCAAAAGGGGTTCATGTTTCTCAATCAGGAGACATCAAGACTTTTGTAGTCACACAGGCAGAAATCTAATATTTTAAAGTGTACAATTACTGTTAATGTATTCTTGAAAAAATCATGGAAAATGGAAAAAATTATGATGTTGAGAGCCCTTAAACTAACATCAAACATAATTGCAAATTCAATTGTGAAAGTTTGAAAACTGTAACAGATGTCTGGAGTATCAACAGGTGAGCAAGGGCATATTTTAATGACTATTATCTGAAAAATATTGAAGCTTGTGACATACGAGCAGTTACTGAACCATTCTGTTTGATCTGTTCTTTTCTGCAATAAAAAAAAAATCACTCAAGAACAGACACCACAATATATAAGCAGAAGTACTTCTAATATACTAATCTGGACTTCGGTGTGTCTTTTTTTCCCTTTACTGAGCCTTTAATATTTAAAAATTACTTTGTTGGCTTTCCGATGAATGTACACAAGAGGCTCCAACTTCATTAATTTCTTGGCAGATTTTGATGTTCTGTTCCATTCTATCTTCATGATAAAACAGCACCCAGGACTAGGATAAGAAGGAATGAACTAGGAATGAATGATAGACAAAGGGATAATAACAATCTTGAGTTTATTTTAGGCCAAACATATGGGAGTATAATATGCCGTTTACAATCTACCAAAAGTTTATCTAAACTTTAACTATGTTTGATCTTGGCATTAATTAGTAAACCACTCAGCATTTCTTCATTCAGTTAAAATCAACATTTGCTAATATGTGTTCATGTCAACCATACCTGTCAAAGAAAAATCTCAATCTGTATGAGACTCCTGAACTGTACCTAGACTTGGATACCATTTCAAACTTTTGTCTTTAGAATTTTTTTTTGCTTAAAATAATATTTTACTTTTTAACACGACATATGATTAAGAATCTACTTTTAGTAGTAGGCCTGAAATTCCTCCCTACTTTTAATATTACTTCTTTACTTATTAGTATTCCTTTTAGGTACAGAAGCCCTTTTATCTTCTTTGAGAGATGGCTTACAGGGACAGATAGAGATATGTGCCTTTATTTCCTGTATGCCTTACCCACAGTGACAAGTGAACTCTGTTTTAATGGAGGTGTAAAATTTTCCCTACTGTTTCCTAAAAGTTGTTTCTCATAGAACCTTATCAGCTGTAATTTTATATTTCCCTGTTGACTCAACATATCTCAGCCTGGATGAAGAGATAAACATCTTTAAGTTCTGCTATTTAATTTTCTGGAATCTTTAATTTCTGCCCTTAACAATTGGTTATACCACAGAAATCTGTAACATCAACTTCCTCAAAGAAGATCAAGCAAGGAAAATTCAATATTGAAATTATATCTGTGTCACAGGTGCCTTCAAACAGCTTCAACTCAGAAGTAACACATTCATTGTGTTAGGCTTTTTACAAACACACAAAAAAAATACTAGCCCTCTTCCAAAAAGCTTTTTCATGGGGATGGAGATCCCCTTAAAATTAGTCCTTCAGATTTTTAGCATTTTTAAAGACAGTAATGATGAAATGTTGTCCTGAGGCTTTAGTCTCCAAGTAGACTGCTAAAGGCCTTGATATACCCCAATCTGGAGTAGTTGCAGAGTGTAAACTATAACATCTGATAAATTATTTATTGAAATATAACCTGCTTCCACACAAAATGTGTGAGGTATTCCATAGGAATTTGTGAGTCTTAAGATGACCAATATTTCAAGAAAACATCACATTATACCCTGAACTTAAAACTTTCTAACAAATTGGAAATGAAAATTTTCCTCTTGGTGGTAAAACACACATCTTCTCTTGAAAAACTTTTTGTCAACCAGGGCCAACCTTCAAAATTCATTGTGATGTACAGCAGTCTTCTTATTGAACATGAAATTAAAAACATAAATGAGGCAATCTGTTGCTGTAAACTACTTACATTGGTGGACTGAAAGCCATTGGCCACTGACTAGAATCTACTACTGTTCACAGTGAATGTTATCCAAAATCTAATCTCTGCACTAGTTTTAGCTAGTTTGGGGTAAAGTTAATTTTCTTCATAGTAACCTATATGATTCCGTGTTTGAATTTGTGACAAAAAACAGTGTTAATAGCATAGAAATATTTTAGCCATTGCCAAACAATGGCACTTGGAGAATATCAAGGCCTTTTCCCATTCTCACAACATTGCATCAGGATGGTGCTGGGAGTGCACATAAAACTGGGAGGGGACACAGCTGGGACAGCTGACCCCAACTGAGCAAAGGGTTATCCCATACCTTATGGTGTCATGCTCCACATAGAGAGCTGAACTAGGAGTCCCTGGAGGAAGATAGCTCGAAGCTATTTTTTTTCTTGCATAGTCATGCTTTTTCCACTTGAAAAAGAAATGGTTTTAAATTTGTCTCCCTGAGGATTTTTGCCATCTCATGTTCACCATCTCATATTCTAGAAATTTTCCTTCTTTTTTTCTTTTATTTATTTCTCTTTAAAATAATATTATTTAGCAGCAGAGGAGCAGAATCACAGACTGTCCACTCAATATACCCCCAGTAAAACAATATGGTGGAGTAGGCTGGGAAAAGGTCATGTCACAGGCTGCCAAGAATTATATGAACATACAAGGCAATTTTGACCATGAAAAACAAGAAAAATTGTCCTACACGGAGCTATGACCTGCAACAAAGAAATTATTTCTAAGAACAGAATTTGTTTAATCTCTCAGAACATTAAACAGTGCAAATTCCAAGTGTTTTTAATCTCAGTTTCTTGTACAAACTGCTTTCTGTGGGGGGAAAAAAATAAAAAGCTGGTGTAGACAGAGATACATTGATATTTATTTTGTTTTCTATTAACAATATTATACGAGTTCTGCTGGAAAAAATCCCATGTTTTTGAAACTAAATTACTTTGGGAATTTTTTATTGTTGTTTTGTTGTTTGGCTTTGTTTGTTTTTTTTTTTCCACAGAAAATATTATTGTTTTATTTAACCTAGGCACAATAATTTGCAAATTTTATTCTGAAATTTGGAATAGACCAGTTTGGAAACATTGCAAAAGCTGAGTTATAAACATGAACATCAGCTTAAATTGCAATACTTTCATTCTTAGATATCATCACCTTTTCCTTTGTCTTCAGAATGTCATTGTTTGCAGCAAGTCGTCTCATAGAACAGAAAAATTTTGCAGTCGCGGTTAATTCTAAAGACCACCCTGACTATTGAAACATGGAACACCTTGTTCCTCTTTGTATACAGAGAGCTAGGGAAGGATGTCTTTGCAGCCCTAAGGACAGACAAGAACTCCACTGGAAAGTTGCATTATCTATGGATAAGACGATATAATATATATTATGAAAGGATGTGTTATGGTGTTATGAAATTCCCTCTTTGAAAGAGAACATTGCTGCACTAATGACAACTTATTTATGCCCATCATGCATCACAAGTCTTGGATAATAGGTTTTGAAGAGGACTAATATGGTATATGCCATGGCAGATCAGATCATCCATTCATTCACACAGTTAATACCTGTTCTGATATATGCCACATAATAAAATTTGATACTAAGCTAAATAGTCTGCAACCAATTGTCTAAATATAACAACAGCAAGGCAAAACAGATGTTTCAAACCAAAGACATTATCTCTGTTTAGAAACATCTAAAGACTTTTTCTTTGTGTTGCCTGGAATGCCAAATATGTTTTGATTTAGAATATCTTAAAAAAACCCAAACCAACATGTTGTGGGGCTTGCTGCAATAGTCAGGATTTGCAGGAAGGAAAACTTTGAAGGGGCCTTGAGATGACTTAAGAATTTTTTGGGTTTTTTTAAATATGACATTTCAGCAGTTAAGGGGGGCTTTTAATTTACACATTCATACTTTATATATTATTAATATGTTTTTCTGCATGAAGCAGGTACACAACCTCAAAATAACATAAGTCCTTTTCCCATTGCAAAATAGTTCTTTTAAATAAAAAATAAAACAAAGTAAGATTTTATGGGTTTTAAGATAATTAATCACATTACAGATATTTTCAATTTCCTCAAAAGTCAGGGTAGCAATTTAGGCTACAGCTTCTGGAATAAAAAAAATCTTTATTTTACAGATGACATTTATAGAGCATATGGTGTAGCTGACATTTCTTTTTCTAAAATTACTTGCTAATATTTTCAGAGGGATGAATTACTTTTCCTCATCTCAACCATTACAACTGCACAGAGAGATAGATATGTTTGCTTCTGTTGTGCTTTTCAAGGAATATGTGTATCATGAATTTTTTATGTACAATACTGTGCTGTCTGAAAAAAGGCTAAAATTACTGGAGTCTTTGGACTGATAAAGTGTTATAGTACCACAAGAAGAAGCAATACTTTATAGTTAAAGGATACTCTGAGGTAAATACTATCATTAATTTGTTGTAGGTTAAATTACTGTGCAATGTTTCCACGCAAAACTGAAAAAAAAAAATCCAGTTTTACTATTCATTGTTGCAATTTCATGCTATAACTCCACTATAATGCACACTGTGGAGTCTTCAGATTTTTTAAAAACTCTATCAAAACCACAAATCAAATTAAGGGTCTACACTCAAGAGTACAGTTTAGGCATATAAAATCTCAAATGTTTTAACACTTATTTCCAGTATCTACAGAACTTCTGAGAAATATTGAGCAACTGAATTGCTGTCTCTTACTTCTTCTAAGCACTTCTTCAGTATATCCACCTTAGTGGATGTGATAAAGGTGAAAATTCTGCTGCTTCATCTTCTAAAAATTTAATGCTTCAATCACTCGTGGGTTTGTTTGTTTTGGGTCTTTTTTTTTTTCCCTTATGGAAGCATTTGGGTTTATGAACAGAGTCTTTTTTATGAAGAAAATGTGTAAAGATCTCTTGACACCTGTGGGCCTACTACAAAAGTTACTGAGTAAAAAAAAAAAAAATATGAACTACAGAAACTTGGAACTTTCTGGCTCTTTGCTATTTTTGTGCAGAGAATCTAGGTGTTTGAGTACATGACCTTCTCTGATATGAATTCCACTTATGTAGAGTAAAGGTAGATCTGCAAATGCATTTCAATTCAAGGCTCCAAATACACTTGGAAAAACTAGATATATTTCTCAGAAGCAGTCTTCCAATTTACTGGGGTTTTTTTTAATGTAAGTTTTGAAAGTGCAACTCTTAAACCGAGGCATTTAAAACTGAAGTTACACACTGATACTTAATTGACAAGTCAGCCATAACAAGGAGATATTTATCTAAAGATTAAATTCAATTTCTTAATACCACTCCAACATTTTAAGTGATTTATGTGTCTGAGATATCAAACTTTATACTTTAGGATTACAGTGCCTGTGACCTTCAGAGCTACTTGACCTTCAAAGCTGCTTTACCTCTGGACTGAGGATATAAGTAAGAAAGTCATGACCTCAGTGCTTGAGATTAAAATCTCATTTCTGGCATCATGATCGATGACAATGCAGGAGTAAAATCTATACATCTTGATGTGATAATACTGGGGATGCAACTAGTATAATGTATATATATATTCCACATTTTCTATTTGGCATGTCTCTTTTCATCCAGATTTGCTCTTCTTCAGCTTGGTCAGGAATGTCAGAAAATTCAGAAAATGGGCTCCTCAGATAATTCCTCAGTAATTATTTTACCATAGCAAAATGGGCTTTATAACTTCAGAACATGCAAGAAATCAGGTTTTTAGATGAAGTTCTAAAGGACTAAATGAAGCACTGCCTGTGTTCCTTGCCCTGGGAGCATTTTCCTTATCTTCCATACCATTCTATTAAAGGAAAAATAGAAAAACCACACATAAATGATAGTGTATGACACACAAGACATGACACTATTAAATTCCATTGCTGTTGTCAAAAGTGTATAGAAAGTAACTTTCTGTCTCAGATAATGCTAATTTTCCTGCTTGTAAGCTGAACAAATGATCAACAGGGCATTACAGTAACTGAAGAAGGGCAAAGAACCTCTACCTTGGGGTTTTCAGTAAGAGAAGAAAAGAAATGGAAAGGAAGGATTTGTAACAGTGTCATAAAATACAATAATTCTTCACTATTGCCACCCCAGTGCTGTCAGACAAAAGTTCAGGTTTCCTTTCCACAATGCAGTGTAGTATTCAGTGCTCTTTTTTCATTCTATCCAGTTCTGTATTATTTTCAGTTAGAAACCCTACTGCTTTATAGCTGATATGTTTGTATTTTATTAATTAATATATTATTATTTTATTCTTGTCAATATTATTTTTATTTATCTGTATTCCCAGGCTCCTTTGAAATAATTTTGTTGAATGACATTTTTTATTTTTTATTAGAAAGAGCAAACCTTTGGACCTTACAGTCTTGTACTTTGTTTTGCTGACTATATTGTGAGAAAAGCTGGTCTTTGAAAGGCAACACAAAGATAACAGACAAAAGATGCAGTGGGTGTTGTTATTTACAATTTTTTTTCATATTAAAGAGACACACTTACAGATAACAAGTAGTTGCTGCAAACTAATTACAACTGATTGGTGCTCCCAGTAATTTCTTTTAGTCTAGGTGAAGTTCTGCTTGAGGTCAATGTTTGCTTGATGCCTAAAAAAAGTTTCACTGGAGTTCTCAGTGTAAAGAAAATAGTATAAAATTGTGTAATTTTTTTCTTCTGCCTTTCAATAAAAACAAGTTAATATTTTTCAGTATAAAATTTTCCCACATTGTACTCTAAACAATTTTCCTCCATTTAGGAATGCATGTACTTTTCTTAATTTTAACATTTCCATCAAAAGAAGTACCTGTTTTGACAAACATGACCTTTCTCCATGCTCAAGTGTACTCTCCCTCTTCCTTCTCAATGTGGACTCCTCTTGATAAACTCACTAAAATAGATCATATTCTTCCATCATCCTTCACTTTAGTTCATCTAAAATTATGATACATCATGTTCAGCAGGTCAAAATTTCATTAAGAGCAGGAATAAGTGAACATTTATGAGACTTTTTTCACATATTAGTGGAAGTATTGGCTTAAGTGCATACTTTCAGTTTGTTAATGTCTGTTTATTGGCTTTGAATATCAGAAGAGTGCTGGCTGTTTCACAGATGATGTGTGTTTACACCTCATGTTCGGAAAAAGCAGCAAATTATAAAGCCTTATGTTTCAGTTCTTCAGAACTGAATCAAATTTTATTATTCTTTGATTTAAAATAAAACCTTAAAAATTGTGGTTTTGCCAAGTCATTAACACTCATTATCAAAATTGTGGTATGTAAGTATTAGTGAGATGATTCATGGCAACACAAGCCTTATTACATCAATATGGCCCCATAATTGATTTAGTTAATGGTACCATCTGCTCATTTCCAGTGTTTTCCTTCCAATTAGAATGACACATCATACATTTGATTTTTTTAACTCTGTTTTCTGTCTTTTGCCCCACCATTTGTTCTGAAATACCTTTTTCTCTTTACATCCATTATTGTAATAATACCCTTTAGCTTTTGAGGAAATTAAGTTTTGAAAGAGTTGGTTTGGCTCTCAGTTCTTTCTCTTTCCAACTGGTAAGTGATTCTCTTGTGGTGACGAAATGCTGTTACTTAACACAGAAATCATCTAGTATTCTCTTCAGTTATGAACCTATGATGTGCCAGGCTTCAAGAAAAATAAGTCAATACTATTAATTTTCCATATCCTGCCAAAAAAACTAGAAATAGAAGGAGGGGAAAAAGAAAGGAATAGAAAAGTGCGGCTGTCCTGGGGTGACTATGTAGACATCTGCCTCCTGTATTATAACAGCACTATTGGAATATCAACATGCAATCACTGTGTCAAAATTTTTGCAAAAAAACCCCAAAAAACCACACAAGACTGTGCAGGGAGAATTTCTAGGCTTTAATCTTTGAATAATTGTGAACATATTAATGTAATTCATGGACTATGCCAATTATGAGCAAACATTGAGCAAAAAACCATTTTGCTTATATTGGGATATTATACTGAAATAGGGTTGATTAATTAAATGTGTAAAGTTATAAAAGTAATTTATCATGGTATAATGACTATTCAGGTTCATACGGCTTATTTTAATGATTAAAATAGAACAAGAGCCATTAAAGCATCACTGCACATTTTAGGATACATAACCAACCACATTTTATGAAAGGTTTGGGAAAATAAATACCTAAAGTCATGAAACTAAATGTAAAAAAAGATGGTACTCTGCATTTTGTTTTTACTAAGATTTATTCTCTAAAAGAAGAAAAGAATCAACAATCTAATAAAGGAACGGCATTAGTTTTTACTGGTCAACTTTAAGAAAAGTGTAAATCTTAGGGACATATTGTAGGAACATAATTCAGATGGGTAGAGTTGACCTTTTGGGATCATCTGTCCCTCCTGTGTCCCCTCCCAACTTCTCATGCATCCCCAGCACACTCAGTGGGTGGTAGGAGGGCCAGAAATGTGCTTAACCTTGTGTGAGTATTACTCAGCAATAACAAAAATATCCTTGTATTATAAACACTGTTTCCAGCCCAAATCCAAAGCATAGCCCCATGGTGGCCACTATGGAGATAATTAACTCCATCACAGCCAAAATCAACACAACAAAGGCAATCATTCACTGCTTCCCAAGGGCAAACTGATTCCCAGCCATTACCTAAGTAGAACTGTCCTAAAAATCCCTTTTTTCACTTTTATTGCTGAGCATGATGTTATAGGGTACAGAGTACCTTTGCAGTTGTTTCAGGTCATTTACTGGTTTTGTCCTCTCCCAGCCTATTTGCTGTGACAGGGCCAGACTGAAAAACAGAATCATATGGTTATAAAATTACTAAAATTGGAAAAGACCTCCAAGATCATTGAGTCCAACATTTGACTGAACACCATAGCGTTAAGAGATATGATCAGTCATTTCTGGAACATTTCCATGGACAATGACTCCACAACTTCTACAGGGAGCCCATTCCAATTCTCGACAACCCTTTCAGTGAAGAAATTCTACTTAATGTCCAAACTGAACCTTCCCTGTCTTGAGACCATTTCTTCTGGTCCTGTCACTGGTTGTTGGAAAAGAGACTGAACAGCCCTCACCTGGCCACAACCTCCTTTCAGGTAGTTGTAGAAAACAACAAGGTCTCCCCTGAGACTTCTTCAGGCTAAACACCCCCATCTCCCTCAGCTGTTTCTCATATTTGTCACTCTCTAGACCCTTCACCAACTCCACTGCCCTTCTTTGGACACATTCCAGCACTTCATTGTCCTGCTTGTAGTGAGGGGCCCAGGACTGAACGCAAGATTTGACTTGTGGCCTCACCAGTGCCAAGTACAGGAGAAAAATCACTTCCCCAGTCCAGCAGGCCATGTTATTTCTGACAGAAGCCAGGATGACTTTGGCCTTCTTGGCCACCTTGGCGTACTTCTGGCTCCTGTTTAGCCAGCTGTCAACCAACAGCCCCAGGTTCTTTTTCTCTGGGCCTGCCACTCTGTCCCAGCCTGTGGCACTGCCAGAGGTTGTTGGGGGCAGGACCTGGCTCTTGGCCTTGTTGAACCTCATCCAACTGACCTCAGCCCATCCATCCAGCCTGTCCAGATCTCTCTGCAGAGCCTTCCTACCCTCCAACAAATCAACAGTCCCACCCAACTTTGTGTCATCTGAAAATTTAGTGAGCACACGGAAGGTGCTCATGCTTTGCAGGCACCGTTCATAGTGCTATCAGCACTGGTTTGGCCAAAAATCTAAAACGCAGCACCTTATGAGTTGCCATGAAGAAAATTAACTCCATCCTAGGGAGACCCAGTACACCAGGCTAGCAATTAGGTCTTAGTACATTGATTTCATCTAATTCCCCTGCACTTACCAGTAAGGCTTGCTACCTCACAATATGCTGGAGGTGTCTGTCTGTATATCTGTTGCATACTGTATTTAATGTTGTTAGGAAATGCTGACTGCAATTCAATATGAACATTAATATTAGGCTGTCACTTGCTGTCTACATTGAACTGATGACAGGACACTGATTTTGGCCTCAGATTTGTAATATTTGGTCCCAGAGCTTGAGTTTTAAATATAGGCTATGTGGACATTACTGCAGGTGATTAGTCAGAATACCTGATACAATCTGATAAACCAGATGGTAAGAGCAAACATGGAGACAGGGAACAATTAAGATACTAACATGGGGCAAGAGAGTTTTGAAAGAAGATTAGGTAAGGTATATATTAATTAGGGTAGAAGTGATTAGCAGAATGCAATGATTAAGAGACACAATTTTGAAGGGCATAGAGAAGGCAGATGCCCTGAAAATACTTGACAGAATAATGGCCTGAGAAACAAGGGGCATGAACTGAAGCTAAGGAAAGATTAGTCAGCAAGGGACTTATGGATGGATTGCTTCACAAAAAAGGTAATTAATATGTAGCACTACAAGCTATTAGGTGGGGAAAAAATAGTTCTCAAATGCTAATATATCTGAGAAGAGACAGATAGGGGGATGAGCTGGATGGACCGGTATATTACCTCTGCCACCGGAATGGCAAAGGTAAAGCACCACTTAAACTAGCAGGATAATAAATGACTTTGTTTCAATAATACTTAATGTGTTGAACATCAAAGGAAAAAAAAGTTTAGTAGTATGGTTATCAGAAAAATAAACAAAAGAAACCAAATCAAAACAAAAAACCCAAATAAAAAAAAAAAAATTCATCCCCAAAAACAACAACAAACTACAAATCACACACACACACAAAAACCCCCAAACAAATCAAAAACAAAAAAAAGGACAAAGCCCCCACAAATAAAAGAACTTGTGTTACTCCAAAAAATTTTAAGCTAAATTTTTCTTCCTGGATTTACTGCTAATTAAAATCTAATAATTGCAGAAACACCTCCCATGGAAGTTTTTTTTGCCATAAAGATGCAACAAAGAAAGCTTTGCCTAAAGTCACAAATCTTCCTGGGAAGCCAAGACCAGGAAATGCAGAACATTGAAATGCAGAATGTTAAAATGCAGAATTTTCTCCCCACAGTTAGTTAGCTGAATTTCCTGCTTGTAGATCCAACCATGGAGCAGGCTGAGCACATGCTCAAGAGACTTATAATATATTTCGGCAACCTAGCAGCAGCAGCCGAGTGCTCAGCCAGAAAAGCAGGTTATATTCTAGCTCACATGGCTCTTCAGCACTGAGCATAATGGTGTTCCTTCATTCGACACAGAAGCCCCAGACAAGTTCTTCCACTTTTTCCCACTTCTCTTTACACCTGCACTGAACAGTCAAATCAAAACTGCCTTCTACCACACTGCATCCAACTCTATTTTTATCTTTGAAGTTCATCAACCTTAAACTCTGCCTTTTTTTCACCTGCAGCATGCATTGCAAAGAGCTCAAGGCTGCACTGCCAGTGTGCCAGCATGATCTGGGTGGTCCCAGAGCAGCACTAATCAGCACTTTGTGAGCATGTTTGGACACCCCATGCCAGCCCTGTCATGCTGCAATGTCCCTTAAAAGACAAGTGGCTGTGTACAAACAGTAAGGACCTGCTGCTGCAAGCACATGGTACCAGAACCACACCCTGCTGCTGGGAACTTTCACCTTAGGTAGTTGAATATGTTCTTATATAACAGTCAATTACCAGGCATGGAAATACCAGTACCCAGCTCTCCACTGGATAAAAACCTGCTGCAGTGAGAGCCGCACCCACAGTGTGCAGAGACACAGACGGTGACTGACTCTGTGAATTCTCACTGCTCCCCTCTGTGCTTCCTGTGACTTCTGAGAAAAGACAGGACAAGTAAGATGGCATCCAAAGTATTATTCCTTTCTAAGCATTGATGCACAAACATTAAATATAGCTCTCTTGAAGCTTAGTTCAGAAGTGTATCAGAAAATCAGCTAAGATATTGAACAGTTTCAACATTCCCAGGTGGAAATTGAAGTAACTTCAAGTAAAAGAGCCAAGTTATATATGTAGATTTTTCTGTAGACTCAGAAATATATTGACTGAGATCAAAAGCATTAGCCTTCCTTCTCCTGCAGAAGAATTTATGTACTGAAGTAATTATTGGTCTCAGGTGTTTTATAAATAATATCTAAATAACACAATGTCCTGGAAATTTAAATTTCATGTTGATCTACTTTTCTTTATCTTCCCTTCCTACTCAAAAGAGAACAAACCAAAACAAACTGTCAGCATTGTATTTTGCGTATTTAAAATTTTAAAATGCTTCTACAGCTACAAGATAAGTAGTTGAATCTTTGCGAAAAAAATTAATACAATTTATACAACTGTATCCTAAAATCCAGTTTTTAAAGAAATATTTGGGATTTGTATTTCCATAGAATGCATTTAACCAGAATTCAAGTGTTCTAAAATTAACTGTAATAATTTTTCAAGTTAAATGGATATGTAAATATTTCAAAATTAACATTTTTTAATAACATTAATGGAACTTAAGTTATTTCCACATTGTATATCTATAAGTTATCTTTATGTAATAAGAGGATATATCATTTTATAAAGAGCTTTTGAAGAGATTTATATACTAAGAAACCAAAATGAGCCATTATCTTACTCAAACGATTGGCCTTTATTACATTTAAGATCCTTAGTCAGGATGATCTATGACTTTGAAACCTCGATTTTCTCCAGGATGACGCAGAGTTTGGGCCAAGAGTAACAGAACTTAAGTTGCTGTATAAATGCAGGAGAAAGTAAGTGTGGAATTCAATTTACAAGGACAATTTCTGCTATAAACTTCCTAGTTATACTGTTCCCAAATAGCATGAACCAATGCAGCACAACTGTCCTCAAAAAAGATCAGAGGATGCCAAGCTTATGCTTAAAAATCTCATTTTAAGCCAGGAATAGTCCTTGTACAGACATCTCATACCAGCAGTAAATAGTTTAGATAGATTCCCCTATGCAAAAGAACAGATTAGTGATACTGACCTTCTTTGTATGGCTCAACAAAGGAAGAGTGATATCAGGGAGGTAGCAGCAAACTGGGAAATTACAGACTTGGCAAGTGCTTTGTCTGGACATGGAGCTATAAAATAATTTTCAATGCCAAAGGCTAAAGCAGACAGGAAATGTATTCATATATTCTTGGTTCCTTTACACAAAGTTCTTAAAAAGTCAAATGCATATTTCTGAATATTCTAACATTTTAAATACAATAGAAATTTATCACCAGAAAGTGATTATTACAGGTATAAGCATCCTTTGTCAATCTTAGGAACCAATTCATCAACCAGTTATATAGCAAAAGAGATTGTAGGTCAATGAGGAAAGAGTCTGACCACCTTTTTTAGACTGGGAAGCACACAGAAGTCCAAATTCTTGTTGTACCACAAATTGAGGGGGATGGCAGGAGAAGAGGGGTAGGGGTGGGGAGGAGGAGAGAAAATAAGGAGTTAGCATATTTATTTCAATGGGATTACAGCAGTTCTAAGACAAAATAATTCATATAAAGTCTGACCATTGTCCCATCTTTTACTCTGATTCATTCTGTGACATACCAAGCAGATAGCATGGATGTCACCAAAGATTTACAGCCCTATACTTTCCTCACAGGACATTACCATGAGATATCCCCTACCAGCATAATTAAAAATTTCCCAGTCACTAATCTGGACTCTGGCTGGTAGAGACTGAACAGAACAAAACAATTGACTGGAATTTCCTTACTAAGAGAATTAAAATAAGGCAGACACCAAGCACATTCTTGAACTAATATATTTCTTGTAGCACTAACCTAGGCAAAGAAACAGCCTCAGGCTCCACAGCCAGGAGAACAAAGGAGCTATTTGCCCCTGCCCTACAGTAACATATTAATATATCAATACATCATAGCTTTCTTTCTCCAAAGTTACTTCACCCGTCTGAGAGTAGAGGATAGATCTGTAAAAGCTTCTTATTTTCTTTCCTCTACTAATCATCCAGACTGTATCTTTCCCAACATCCTTTTTACATTTGTGTCTGGAAAGTTTCCTAAAACAGACCACCCTGCCACAACTTAACTTTGTTTTTCTTTTAATATTTGTGATAGTTTCACTCTGTAAATATTGCTCAGAAAGCACAAATCTTTTCTATAGTTGAGAGTCTGCGTACTGGAAAAAATGTTAAACAAAAATGTAGCACAGCTTTGTTTATCTACAGATGAGGAAGCTACAGCATAAAGAAGGTGTCACACCATTTAATCACATAACTAGTTTCTCTCCTTACTTCCAGTTATATTACTATTACTAATAATATTATTAAACGATTTTAATTTATTTATTCTTAAGCATTCACTTTCAAACAGTTTAATTGCTTTTTACATCAAATGAGGTGTCTGCAGGAGTATAAAAGATTTTGTACTTACACTGTGGATTCAGATTCTGATATTCATACTGGGTTTGCAACAAGATTTGCTCATCCTAATACAAATAGAACCCCTAAGCATATTTAAGCATATTTCAATAAAAAGACAAATCTCACATTAAATAAAAAATATATGTAAGCATCTAAAATACATGCACAAGAACTCTGGTATAATATGAACAAAAGGGGAGATTAGACCACCAAGTAGATACTGAGTCAGCTTATAAAATATCAATGTAGAAATTACGTATTGCATTACTCCTTTTCTCTAGCTCACCAGCAAGATGGAAAACCCTAGAGGAAAATAATCTCTAACTTGACTGCTTCAAATGCTGACCCCAGAGGTGGTTTAAGTTTGCTAATCACCTCAGAATTTATTCCTAGATTCACTCAAGTTTCTTGGACACGTTGACCTTTCCTTAGGCTCCCTATGCTAAGAATTATATAAGGTTAACAATTTGCTCCATAACTGAGCTAATATAATTTTGTTAGATATCAGTAGCCAAGCAACCACAAATATTTACATAAATATATATGTAAAAATACACATACACACACATATAGGTTCTATGCAAAAAAAAAAAAAAATCAGTGGAAAATAAAAATACTGCAGACACAGGAAGTAAAAAAAAAAAAAAAACTACTCTCAGATTCCCCTACGGATGTACGGGTGATAATCAAACAAATACAATGGTCTTTAGCTTGGTTTCTTAATGAAAAAGGTATTAGCAATTTGACTTTTAATACATCGGATCCCCAAACCCTAAATAATTTTTAAACTTATAGACAATATCAGAATTTGTCAAAAGGGTGGAGACCACAGACTTTAAAAAACCATTTGCAATTGGCAGCAAAAGCCAGCAAAAGAAGCCAAGTATCCTAATCCAGGCTGCTTGAATTGCCTTACAACCTGCAAATCTAATCATCTGTATGTAATTCTGACCAGCAGATGCAGGGGTAGAGAGCAGCCAGCAGGCCAGCCAAAGGCACATGAAATAGCAGTGGCCTTGTTAAGTCATATGGAGAACAGTAGACAGAAATACAGGATGAAGATCTGTGCCATTAGTAATGCAGTGTTGGAAGGGATGAAGAAAATATTATATTATAAATAAGGAACTGCAGAAAACAGAGATTTTGAGTGCAAAATATCACACTTATGTTTTAAGGAATGAAAGAAGAATTTAGCGTATTTTAGCAGAGAAAGAAAGACCCAGATAATTTACTGAAGTCTCTTCCTACCTGAAATATTCTATACTCTTGAGGCAGAAGAATCTAGTGTACAACTGTTTCATCATGAATGTGACTTCAGTAATCCTAGTGCTGCCAAAAAATATTTTTTCCTTAAATTTTGCTATTTTTTCAGATCACATCAGAAGAAGTATGCCTTATCCCATTCCCATGCAGTACAAAGATGCTTAGTACTCAGCTTTTTAAGGTTTTCTAACTCCTTGTGAAAAAAAATGTATTTCTTGAAAAAAAAAAAAAATTAAAGGCACACTGTCATCAGCATTTCTGCAGCAGTAAGTTTTGATGTTAATTTTGGTACTTTGCTATATGATAATTGAAAGACTAATTTCTGTAGGTGATGCTGAGATCAGCTTTATTATATTGTTAAAGAAGACTTAACTACTTTGTGGTGTCTTTTTAGCCTCTGACTCCAGGAAGGTTTGACTTCCCCTTTTGAACACCATTACACCCTCATGGTTCCTACTAAAAGGTACTCTGCTTGTGGTGAGAGAGTGTGCTTAATGCTTTATTGCAAAATTACAAGCATCCTTAAAACATTTTTTCAGGTATTCTTATGTTAATTTAGCTTATGTTAGCAAGTAAAATGTTTTTAAGTAAAAAACAGTCTGTTCTGACGGCTGAACAGAACACCCTTCATGTTCCTTAAGGATGCAAAGGTGGCAATTTATAATTTCTGCTCTAAAGATCTTGTAACTAATGACTGATGTAGTCTCCAATTAGAAATCCTGTCTTAAATAAACACAGCACTACCCAAGATTGACTCCTGCTCTGACAGCTCCAATGTGGCTTTGCAACTGGTATTTGATGTTGGTGGTGGTGGTGTCCCCTCTGGCTCTGTCTCTATTTCCTTGTGGAGAAATTTGTCTGTCTGGCCCATCTGATCAGTACATGTCTCAAAGAGCACAGTACTGCAGAAGCCTTTGTATACTGGCTATGATATTTACAAAGTTAACATAAGCACAAGAGTATACAAGGACTGCATGTACATGGACAGGTCTATGCAGGATGAGGACCAGGCTCACATGAAGACTAAGAAAAATAAATATTCCAAGCAGAAAAAGAAATATAGACACCAATAAAACAAAATTCCACACCAAGACTACATTACAGCACTTTATTACAAACATTTCAAAAGTTCATGACAGAAAACAAAAACATTTAATTATCATTATAAAAGCTCTGTAACAGCAGTACAATAATTTCTGTCATGAGTGGAGTGTCTTCACGCACTCATTGAGGTTCAGTCTCAATTTAGGTATCAATAGCAGGTGAAGATGTTATGCTCATTGAGGAGTGCATCATTGAACAGTATATACAGCTCTGTACCTTTCAATTAATCCTCCAAAAGAGAAATTAGGAATATATATACATTTATAGAGCAAGATTTATATTGATTTTTACTTTTAAGACAAAACAATAAAAAAAGTTCAAGCATATTCCTAAGAACTTAAGTGAAAATTATTCGCGCTCAAGTAACTGAAGGTTTAAGATACTTTGAAGTTTCATAAACCTAAGATAAAGGCCCCTTGGGAATGTCATTTTCTCAGTGGGAAGCATAAAGGAGCATCTGAGACAAACATTACAGAATTGTTGGAGTTTTTGTTTGGTGGGGTTTTGTTTCTTTTTTTTTTAGTTCATATCTTCCTTCAATGGAAAGTTAAACACACTGAGGTGGATAATTTTCTCTGACAATATATTTGCTTAATATTTTGTAGCTATGCAAAACAGAAAAGTTTTGATAATTATTTTTGTAGGCAACAAACATAGTGCTCTTACGGAGAATGTCCATTAATTAATTTAAGTGATGAGTAAACTTAGGTGCATTGCAATTAACAAAAATGTTTAAAAGAAATTTATAAAATTAAAATCTACCACAAGTCTCTAACATAACATGTCTTTAATTTTGAATGCTGCTTTGGCTTTAGTTTAAATAAACTGATTTGCTCCCTCCCAAGTCTTTTGACGCAGTCCTTCAGTGGAGCCTTTGATAAAATCACTGACATTTCCTGAGTGGATACTTGGCTAAGGTTAAAAAAAAAATGAGATATACAGAATTATGAGAGTTAGTGTTTGATCCGAGTGGGAAAGTTGGATAGGAAAAAGATTTCTGATATCCACATTTCCTCCATTTTGCATCATACTGAAAAACAAATGTTTTGAAAATAAAATTCTTGCCTTTCCCAAAAGTAGGTAGCTGACCTAAAGCTACCTATACTCTAAAGGCTCAGCACCAGATACATGGATTCAGTTATAATAAGTGCTGTTGGAGCCATCCCATTTTCTTTCCTATCTAAACAGGAATTAATAAATTAGTTAATTATATCTCTTGCTTGAAGAGCATCTTGTCAGACTAAAACCGGGTGGGGTTTTTTTGTTTATTTGTTTGTTTTTTTGTTGTTTTGTTTGTTTGTTTTTGTTGGGTTTTTTTTAAATCTCTGTTAGAAATTGTTAGTATTTCTACTCGTTGAATTATCTTTTTTCTTTGGAACAGTTCCACTTTGTCCTAATGATGTATTCATTAGCACAAAGAAAGGCTTCAAATCTCACATCCTGCCAAAACTTTCAGTGCTTCCTTGCTCTTTACCTTAACATTGAAACTTTCTATTTCTACAGGATGTTAGTACTTACTATAATTTAAAAATATTAAAATGCATGCAATGAAGATAAAAATGAACATTCCTCAGTGTCCAGGGTTGTTCTACAGATAATTCCAAGTCCATTAGAAACAGAAAAGCTTTATTCTAAACACTAATATGCTGCACAAGTGTTTCTTTGGCAATTGGGAAAACTGGACTTTACTTTTTCTTTTTGGGCTCAGCTACTTATGTTATACGGTTTCCTCAAACTCTTTAGCTTTCAGGTGCTTGCAGCCTTTAACACATCCATTTTTAAAACTCTGATTGCCTTATTGGTAAGGTAGTTTTCCCGTTAGTAACAGATCATGTAAATTGAAATTTCAGTTTTAAAATCTTTCTAGGATATATGACATTAATAAAATCTCATTTCTATCAAAGTCTGGCTCTAACATTAAACACGGAAACCAGAGCCCTGATTTGGCCCCAAGAATCCACCGCCAGATCTCAAAAAGAATTAAACTTCTCAACATGACAAGGCCAAAAAATCAGCAGAAGGAGAGTTCAGTCTAAAGTAAGATGTTTGACATGCGCTGCCTGAATGTGCCTGCAGCAGGCCAGGAAGAAACACTGGCTGCTAATTCTTCCTGAGGCTGAAGTGGCTGGTGTCCTCTTCTATTTGGGATATGCAGCTCTTTACCTTCTTTCTATATTATTTTCCTAAGAAAAAAAAATTAAAAGGATTTTCTCTATATATAGAAACAGAGGTGGTGCCTATCACCTATAAAATAACAAGTAAAAACAGTTCAAGGACTAAAAGTCTTTTCTGAGACTAAATTTGGATATATTGTCTTTAAAATAAGTCTTTAAACAGGAAACTACATCCTATTTACTTAGAAATCTTTTCAGTTGAGGCTTTGAAGATTTGTAGATAAAATTAAGTCATTGGGGAAAAAAAAATAAATAAGAGGCCAAGTGGAAGATATGCTGTAAACTCTGGAGTTAGAGCAGTCATTTGGAATGAACTATTGCTGACTCCCTGCCCTCCACATTGCATTTAAACTGTTTTCAAGGTTTTTTTTCACATAAAAATAATTCTGAAGAAGAGCTCCAAATCCATGGTTCTGAGAGTGGGGCACATTTAAGGTGTTAGCAGAAAGAATGGGGTTACTCCACAACGGAGGACAGCCCAGAGGTGACATCAGAGCAGGCAACACCTTCATTGACCCATGTGCCAGCCTGCAGAACCCGAGCAGGGCATTGATAACAGTGACCATCAACAACCCCAGACACAGACAATTGAAAATCCAGAATCTCTTTAGGGAGCCAAGGCACAAGGAACACACCTGAGAGATGGGCCAGGAAAAAGGCTGGAGCCTAGCTTGGGGAGGGATTAAGTGAAAATGGAGTTCTTGGACTCATGGAGAGCTGTAGGGGGAGGTGCCAGGGGCAAACGGGTCAGGGTCAGTACAGCCTGGTAGCAACCTCAGGGCTTTGTCACAAAGCATCCCCTGAGCCTCACTCACCAAACGAGATTTAGGCTCCACAGCAGCTCAGGACAGCACTGGCCTTGAGTGCTGAAGTATTCTGATCTGGCTACCATAGATCTGGGACTCAGATGCCATATCAGTGTGCAGCCAGGTGAGAGAAGAGAATTACAGTGGACATGTCTCTATTTGAGTGTAGCCAAGCCACATTTTTATCAGATTTACCACAGAGGTCAGAATCGTGAATTGAATTTGCTGTTGAGGTACTACTTACCATTTTGGTAACATTCTACTCTCAGATTAAAAAAAAAAAAAATGACAACCAAAAATCCCCAAACTAGAACAGTGAGACTCAAGAACACCATTTCACCTTCAATTTTACTCAGTTACCAAAACAACAGAGAACAATTATGATGCTAATTCTCAGTGATAAGGATTTTGTGGCAATTATGTCATTGCTGCAATTAATTTCACAGTGAACATTGTATTCATCCCATGTAATCCTCCCACTAAGAAGCTTGATCTCACAGTTTGGTCTAATTAGATGAAAGTTTTAGGATTACATTAGGGTCAGACAGAAGAGGTTTGCAGAGAATGAGGTCAAAAAATTACATATAGTGGTTAGCAGTGGAAGTCGAGGAATGATTGAGCCTTGAACCAGGAAAGAACATGGTCTTTTGGGATGCTTAAGCAAAAATTAACAAACCCTCTAGCTCTTGCCAAGTCTACAAAAACTGAGCAAAAAAGAAAATCAAACAAGGTAAAAATTATAAGTAGTCTGCTTGACTTTCGGAAAGTGTAATCCTGCTTCTTGTTACAGGGGAAATGAAATGTTTCTGGTAAAAGCCACATTTTTAATAAGGTAGTCTAGTCACTAGGCACTGAAACTCCATTCCAAAGAGGAGTTCATTCTGCTGGGGATATACAAAGCTATTTTTCTTAACTACTCAAGCCGCTCTGCCTACGACAAACCTACTCCTGCTCCACTGAAGTCAGTAAAAAGGCTCCTATTGATTTCTACAAGCATAGGATCAAATGTAATGCCAAGGTCATCCAGGAGGTAGAAAAAGTTGAATATTGAAATAGCATGATGAAAGCCTGCCATTTTTAGCTCTGTCTTTATACATAAGCTGCTGCTAAATTTGACCAGAATCAGGAACACTCCTGTCATGTTTTTTTTCAATCATGCCTAGTATGGGTGGAAATATCTCCCTCCTGTTCTGTTGCAGTGAAACATTACACAGAAGCTGAAGAAAATTGCCCAGGCATCAAACTCCAACACTGTTCCCTATTGAGACACTGCTTAAGAGACCTTCCTTGTTTGAGTAGAGTCTCATGACCTGAACAGCTTTTGTTATGTGCCTTTACTTTGTGCTAGTTTGTAACAGATTTCATAGAGCTGCATTGGAAGGCAATGATTGACATCTGTCCATTGCCAGAATTTCCAAGATTTCTGCTCGTGCTTTGAAATAAATCAGTAACCAAAACAATGAAAACATAGCCATTTTTTTAACCAAAACAAGGCGAAGAACAGTGTGGGATAGACACCTCCACAAGAGCAGAAAATTCTCCCTTATAGAGCAACTTGTTGTCTATGAAATACAAACCTTAAGGAATACAAATTTAGAGTTACAAGTGATGGAGAAAACTGATGTGAAGCTGAAAGAGAACGAAGAATAACAAGGAGAAGGGAGCAAAGGTTGCAAATCAGTGTCATTATAAAAAGCAGCAGAGACCACTATACAAAATACATCAGTATAGTAACATACCTAATTTTTAATATTTTATTCATAATTCTTTTTGATCATTGAAATTTTTAGATCAAATGGTAGTCAGGCCTTTCTGCACTAGGGGCTTCACAAGATGCTTTCAGAAGAAAAAGTCCCCTGGGAGTTGGCAGTTAAAATAGGAATTTTCACTGATACTGTGTAATTTTATTTGCATCTGCATGTCCAGCTGAAGTACAATAACAGGAAAAAAGTGGTGTCAGTCAACTATCATTTCACATACCTGAAAAAAATCACTGATTTTTTACTTTCACCACTGGGGTAGCAGAAATGAATAAGTGTGCCAACAATGGTTAATTGAAGTGTTAATAGGACCAAAATCATGCTGAATTAAGCTTGTGGTGTAGATGTGCTAGTGTTTTTTAAGTACAATAAGTTTCTCCAAAACAAAAAATAATCATCAAAGACCAAATTTTGCTACTTGAACCTACTATCCTGTTTGTCACAAAATGTTTTCATATTCCTTCTGCCTCCATTCCAAACTGGTATCTTCAGTTTACAACTCCACATTCTTCCTCATTTTCTTTTGCTCTTCATGATAACGTCACATATAGAAAAGAGACAAAGTGGGAAGTAAAAATTTTCTTTGATAAAACCCTGATTGGAAGATTCTGTAGGAATAAGTAATAATTGCAATACACATCCAACACATGCAATTACTGTTATTGGCTGAAATTTTAAGATATCAGGAAATCTGCATGAACAAGTCACACAGAAGCGTTGGAAGGAGCTTAGAGGGATTATCAAGTCCAGCTCTTAAGTGGATGGCCCATACAGGAATCAAACCCACAATCTTGGCATGATTAGCACTGTGCCCCAATCAGCTGAGCTAATCTCAAATTTTTGCTAATGAAGTAGAGGATCTATAAAGAGCCTTCACTTTTCTGCTGTACCATGCTATTCTTACATCATGGGTTGGACTGAACCCTAATAGCTCTGTTGTTAAAGTACTGGGTATGTATATCTACACTGCAGATTTTGAAGTATGATCTATTTCTAATGACACTATGAAAGGCTGTAGAAGAGAGAGAACATCTTACTGACATTTAAATGTCACTTGACAGATACAATATTAATGAAAAGTTCTTTCATACTGTCCTCCACGTTTTTTTGTTAAAAGACATTCCTAGAAATCTTATGTGTTTATCTATTTTAGCCTCAATTTTGGAGAGAAATCTCTACTGACATTGTCTCTCTAGTTTATACCATCCTATGGAATGAAATAAAATCAGGATTTTTTTTTTTAAATATCTATATATATAGGTATAATGTTTGTCATATGAAACAATTGCTAACAGTTACCAAACAGGACAAGTTCCCCTGGGAAAAGGTGATAAATATTAACTGCTCAAACAGCACTGTGTGTCTATGACTTTTTATCTTTTCTCTTGTTTGGTTAATGCTTATAAATTGAGCCCCTAATTTATTTTCAGTTGAGTTTGAAAAAGCAGAGTTAGAGTTCAAGTTTTATTGCTTACTGTTGGTGTTATAAGCTTTAAAGTAAACTTCCTTCCCAAGATATTATCTCTTATCATTAGCTACCAGGACATCCTTTATCCTACTTTTTCTGGATCAAAAAGAGAGATAAGACAGCAATACATCTTTGCAGAAACTAACTGAATCTTCTTTTAAGCAGAGTTTATCAATATTTAACCTAGTATATACAGCTAATCTGTTTGTATTTCAGGTAAAGGTGACAGAAAAATATCTAAATGTAAGAACCCTAAAGTTTTTCACCCTGTAAAACTTCACACTCTATCTGCATATCCTGACTGCAGATGCTGACTGCAGCTTTGACATTATGCTGAGACAGTGGCTTGCATTTACAGACATTTTTAGGATTTCCTTCCAGAACTCTCCAGAGATACATAGCAATTTCTTATATCACATATTACACCTGTGGAGTCAATAATTCTTTCAAAATGTTTCTAACACATCAATTATTAATTTCACTTTTATATTCAGTGGCTTTCTACTGATGACTTTATAGCTATATGTTGTTGTGGTGGAGAGGATAGGAGGAAGTGAGGAGGTATACAAAACAAAGAAAAATCATTAGAAATATTTAAGTTGGAAATCCTTGTCTCTCTTGTAAATTTCATTTCAAATATTGACACGTCATCTTCAGAAAGTTAAATTTTCAATGAGACACTGAATGCAGGTTAATGTAAAATATTTTAATATACTGTGAAAGTTAAAGTATTGACTGTTAGCTTGCAATAAGGGAAAACCACTTCTAACATCAGATTGCATGAGTCACCATATGAAACCTCTGGTCACTGAGGAATGTCTCATAAGCTGTGACTAGGGCATTGCACTTTGTAATGCATTTCTGAATAGTATCTTTGGTATTAAAAACTTTACCCACAAACTCGATGTATTTATTTTCACCTACCTTTCTTAGGAAAAAGTGATGTACTGCTCCTTGACCACTGTGCCCTAACCCACAGGAACAGCTGTGTTTCAACAATGGGCTGGAATTCTTGTGCAAATTTCTCATCCTAAACAATATCCAATATTTTTGTCTCACTTAAATGAAAAAAGACATAGAAATACTATGAAACAAAAAACTTTGGTTTGGTTTTGCACTTCTTTTTTTCTTTCCCAAGAGTGAGCCTTCATGAAAATCAAGGGCCAAATACTATGCATTTGCAATCTCTCTAATGCTGAGGAGAACTTAAGAGGACCATTCATCTAACACTTTGTTTTTATTCTTTATGTAACATTTTATTTTCTTACTGGAAAATAAAATATATATATTCAAATTTGTAAAATATTTGGAGGTGTTTTTTTTAATCCCAAAGAGAAAAACATGCTGAAATTGTTTCCTTTTCAAGAAAAATATGTGGGCTTTCCCTGCTGGTATTCAAAATACAGTAACATCTGATTTTATTTGTCGGTAAAAGAAACAAAATATTAGAAGAGAGCTTGAAAATAAAAGAAGAAGCACTTTACTTAAAGTCTCTTCAGGGAAGCAAATACAATTCATAACCAGATATGTGCAGAGAAAGTAGGCACAGGTCAAGTTTAAAGAAGATATAACCATAAAACCAGAATGAAAGACACTTGTCTAATTTATGTCAAAGGCCCAACACAACAACTTTGAATGCATGTGGGAGAACAAAAATGATACATACAGAGGGCTTAAGGTTCCTTATGATGTTTCTTAAAATAAATTGTGTAGGAGTAGAAAGACATGCAGTGTATTGAAACTCCAAGGACCTGCAAGCATCACTCCTCCTAGAAGATCCTTAGTTAGAAATATTCTAAACCATCCCTTTACATGATTGTCCTAAAAAACAATACACTTGAAACGTTAAGTGAAAAGCTGATATTGAAGATCAAGTTTCTCTTCTCTGGCAGTTGTCAATTGAAGAATACTTTTTATATTGCTTTCTGTTTTCTACAGACATTTTGTCCTGCCAGGGTGGATGTGCTGGTAATTGTTTGTACTGGTTCCAACTCAGCTGACAGGAAAGCAGCACTCTTATCAGTTTGCACATTACAAATGCTTGTCAAACCTATGAAAAACATCAAAAGCACTAACACGGTCTTGGCAAACCCACAAAAATACCTCTGTTTTCACCAGAGTAATTTTGCACATCTTCCAAATAGGAAGCTAAACCTGATACACCTGCAGTGCTGGTCAAAACCTGATAAAAGTGAATTTTCTCCCTCATTGTTTCTATCTAAATATTTTTAACTTGAAGAAACGATGGTTTGGACTTTTCTACTCTAAATAAAAATTATTTTTGTCTTATTATTTTTGAGCTTTTAAATAAATACAATAGATTCCTAATAGCTGATTAAATACATTTAATCTAGTTTAATGTACAAATATATATATATATATTTATGTTATATTTGATAATATTTACAGATATAAAAAATTAATTAATTTTTATTTTTCTATTCAAAACACCCATCTGAAAAAAAAAGCAAAATGTAACACAGGATATAAAGTAGCAGGTGTCTTTATCATTTGTTTCTATAGAGCAAATTGCAATTTCTTAATTTCAAAGTATACTTATTGTGTGGATTAGACAAATCTTTTCAAAGAATAAAATTTCAGTGTGCATAACCAAGCAGCTTTGAAATCTACTCTGGCAACTTCCCAATACAGATTTGAGAATCTGGTGATATCTTATATGCAGGCAAAATACTACAGAAAATTTAACCTTCTCTTAAAAAGATTTTGCTCATCAGTAATGATTTGCATCCTGTAGTACCGTAGGTATTGACATTTTATAATCCTTATCATATTTTATTAAGATCCATCCTAAAAGCATCCTATCTTTTCTCTTCCCAGTGTTGATTATACTCTTTTGAAGGTATTAGGCTGCAGTTTTCCTCAACACCTACTGCACAGCATAGTTTAAGTACAAAATAATGCTTGCCTCTACCATAGTTCAAGTACAAAATAATGGCAGGGTGTCAAAACATAGGATACTGAAAGATTTTACATTTCAAGAGGGCAAAGAATGAACAAGTCTGTACACTTTTCTTGTACAGAGTCAGTTTTGTTTTTGCAAAGAGACAAAATTATCTCCCCAAAACAATTTGTCTTATTTCCTTCCATCTTAGCTTCACATGAGTGTTCTTTCTTTGTCTCACAAACATTTACATCATTACTTGCCTACCACTTCCCCGTCTATATCTGACAGCACATTCATTGATGACAATTTCAGTAAATTATAGTGACAGTCTATTCAACATCATCTGCAAGAGCAGAAGATACAGGGCACTTTTTTTTCCCAATAAAATAATTAACAATATAATGACTTTATGTTTAAAACCCCCAATTTCCAGACTATTGGAAAGAGTTAGGGAAGATTAAATATCAGTTTTAATTTATGTTCATTTTATGAAACTGCTCAGACTTAAAAATATGCAGAACTCCACTGCCCTCTGTGAGGGAATACATGAAGGCTTGGTTCTTGTCCTGAATATCTTAGTCTCTAAGAAAACTTAATATTTAAAGACAATTAATGTGAGAGAGAATGATTAAATTGTCTGCCAAAAGGCTCCCTAAGAATCACTTAATATTTAAATCCACCTGAATACCCAGAATAGAAGGACTGGTTGAAAGATGCCACATTCAGGCACTCTATTCCTATCCCTGTAGCTTCAACCAACCTAATTTATACATGCCAGCCCACCTATCGCCACGCCACCCCCCTCAGCAGCCTGCTAGTTCTTAGGAATTAATATTTCATTAAAACAAAGGTTAGCACCATAGGTGTTAATGCCATTGCATTTCTATTCACAACACTAAGTGTAATTTGAATCATCAGTAGAAGAAACAGAAGGCACGGAAGGAATGACCTTTCTTGAAATGTGCTGCAGGAGGAGAAATGTCAATAAAAAGCAAACAGTGTTTTGCATATCCCCTTACAAACAGCCAATTCCTGTTTATGCAGTTAAGAGAGTAGGCTTTTTCTGAGCCATCAGCTTGGCACAAGGGATCACTTGACAACGTGGGAGTGAAATAAGAGCTCACACATCCCATGCAGTGTCCTGCTGCTCAGCTTCAGCAATCAAATATACATGAAGCTCTTAGCTTCAAAATGGCAACAAGTTTAGGACCAGCAGATTAGAGAAATCGATGACTTTATCTTGTGTTGTTCTGTTCTCTTTAAAATTCCAAGAACGTCAAGCAAACAAATACATGACCATAATACAAATCCTATAAAAGAACCATAATACCAAAAACATTCAAGACTTGAAGAAACAACACTGTTAAATGTGAGTATTTTTATACAATTATATTGTGTCTGAATAGGGCATCAGAGCTTCTGGTTCTCCTCAAGCTGCTATAAAGCTTGGGGAAAGCCCTTTTAAATTATTTTCAAACTTCCTGAAATTTCCAGTTTTCTGCAGTAAACTTGATCCCAATCACTTCATGTGAGAGAAACAAAAAAACAACGAAACAACCAACAAAAAAATCACCAAATAAATTCAACTGTTTAGAAGGCCAAAAAAGACACCACCAAATAAACATGAATCTTCAAACATAAATGTGATAGGACAGGTTTTCTAAGTCAATAATTTAAGAACATATCTGTCACCATGCCTGTTTTTCAAGCCGGCTAGCCTCGGCACAGGTAACAGTTTCCTTTCAGTGAGTTCTTTTTCGCTCGTGCTGCTCCTGCGTGGCGATTGGCTGGAGGATCGTAAAAAGGGGGGACTCCGGAGACGCTGGGTCACAACGAGTTTATTGGAACCCCGGTGTGGGGTCCTCACCTCGGGTGTCAGCGTGCCAAAGACCCCGGTTAACTCTCGGGTGAGACCTTATAACTGGGGGTGTTACACAGAAAGGGAACCAATAAGGTTTTACAGGGGGGTGGCTAGTCTCATAAACAACCATACAAAACAACCATACAATGAACATTAGAAGGTGACAATCAGGATTCTGTCCAATCACTTGATGCTTCTCTCAGAATCTCCCAGAAGTAGGGAGCGACCCCAAAAATGATAGACAGCAACAGGAGGCTGTCTATGAAGTGATGGACAGTTAACTGTCTCTGGGGGGGAAAACGTAGGGAGGATACAGAACCAATTACAGAACTGTCACTGGGGAAAAAACAGGGATAAACTGAAAGTGGGTAACAAAAAGAAGTACAGAGAACAAACCAATTTACAAAGAACATTAACTTATGAATTAAACTTCAAATTAAAAAATGCACTCCCACACATATCCATTCTGCAACAGAGAATGTTTTTTGAAAGCAGTTGCTTCTGAAAGCAGTTTTCAAAGTTGCACTAAAGATCATCTCTCTCCCACGAGATTCATACCTCTGCAGGAAAGAACTCCCAGTTAGATCCTCTCTGAGCATTTTCAATCTGCGTCCTTCATCCTCTTAATTTTCTCTTTACTGTCTACATAATACCATGATCTGTGAAGAAGTGCAGTAAATGAAGTGAGTAAATCTGTTGGAGAGATAAAAACATGCTATGAGAGAGTTATTTGACAAAATATGGGCTAAATATTGTCCTCAGTTTCCAGTCTTCCTAACCAGCCTGTCAATAAGCCTCAGGATTTACCTCTGTGCTTTGCTTCAGTCGTGTTAATCCATGACATGCTCGGTGTGAGCCAGCCCCAGCTTCTGAATTCCTACCAGAACTGGGGATGATGAGTCATCAGTTTAAACATTTAACATAGCATGAGTTTAGGTACCAGGACAATAAAAGTCTGTGTAACATCTGTGGGACAGCAACTAGAGAACTTGGATAAGCAGTTTAACCTTCATTCTGGATGTCTTGGTCCCCTTCCACTCTTGCTGTGCTCAGGGACACATTTCCCATGAACCAAACCACACAAAAAACCCATTGTTTGTATGGCTGTATACTAATGAAAGGACGGATTTCTGGAGGAATTGAGGATAAATATGTACTGTAATTTTTACTTCCCCCACAGAAAAAGTGATTATCAGTACCATTTACAAGAGAAAAGAATTACCTACCTGGAATCTATTTAAAAAGAGAAATTCTGAATTACCCTCTAGGGAACAACTTGATCAATTTTATTCATACTTTCAGGATAGTTTTAATTCACTTTAAAAGTTCATCTGGAAAAAAAATAAAAAATATAAAAATAATACCTAGAAGTAAAAAGAAAAACTGGGGAAGGGAGGGGAGGAAGAAAGATGTAAAAGCAAGCTACTAATGGAACTCTTATTGAAGACTTAATTAAAAGGATCACTCTAATCACTGCCTTGAATTAAATGTCTCAAGTGCAGTAACTAAAATATAACAGGACCATTCAAAGCAATAGAATGTAACAACCTATTTTTTTTGGCTGATTTTTGCTTTCTCCAGATCTCTTTTTATAGGTATAATTAAAACTGCATATTTATATTGCTAGGAGTTAACCTGCTCCCAAGAGTTCAATCACGAGAGTAACAGAAGTGGCAATCGCTGAGGTACTTCTTGGATTAAGAATCTCCTACGGGTTCAACATTAGTACAGGCAGAGTAACAAGATCTCTGAAGCTTTGAATAATTAGCCTTTCTGCAAGGAAAATGAGACCACTTTCTTTCACATCAGGGTAACCTTGAAGAAAGTTTGTTGAAGTTAAGTTTTCACTAATTAAAAAAGGAGAAATAAGGAAGACGAAAGGGGGGGAATAAAGGACCTTTTATAGGGCAACATTATAAAGGCACAATAGGGAAAAAAAGAAGTTGTTAAGCAGTATACAGATGAAATGAAAAGTGAAATAACATAAAACCAGATAAAAAATAAAAATGTTCTTTTTTAAATTTTTATTGCCAATCAATTTAAGATACCCCTATATTCAGGGGACATAACAGCTACATGTGTAAGAAAGTTTAAGATTCCTTCTTCTGGGTTCGTATTCAAATTTAGTACTCAAGTTAGGGGCTTTTTTTTATTATTTTTGACAAGCACTGTAGAAATACCTGGGCGGATTATTATGGAAAGAGAAACAATGTAGAAAGATATTTCATTAGCAAGATACCTTGCTGTAAATTAAAAACCTGCAGGCAAGCACATACGGCACATCAGGTATGGGACACAGAGACTTATTAAATGCCCAGAGCATGTTTCTGACAAGAACTGAGGCAAAATCCAGAAAATTAAATGCAGGAAGTTTCAGTGCATTCAAAATACCATTCAATTTCTGAAGCCTTTACTATACGTATATCATGACAAATAATTAGTAAGGAATAGATTTGTGTACTAGCAAATGAAACAATAACAAAAAGAAGAAAAATAAAGAAAAAAAAAAAAAGAGGAAAAGCAGGTCTTGCTTCCAGTATAGTACTGGGACTCTGGTTTTGCTGTACTGTAGGTTTTGTTTAAATCAAATTTGCTAAATCCTGCTGCTTTCAGAAAAGGAGAACAATTTGTTTCCAAATGGGTATCTTTCAGCAGGCTGATTCTTTACTTTTTAGAGGCATAAAAACCAAACAAAAAGAAAGTGCTAGCTTTAGAGTCATAAATGTCAGCATGAATAACAAAACATGATAAACTTAAAAAAATGTAAAAGCAAGAAATGCAAATTCTCAAAGTTCTTACCAGCTTTCTTCTAGCCAAGGTGAGGGATTATATTCCCTAAGTATTTAAGGAACGTTACAGGACTTAATGGATTTTTAGGGTTTTTGATTATATAGGTCCCACTGAAACTCTATGTTGTGTCCTCATCGTAGATTCCCGGGATCATAGTGCCCAAGAAATTGCTGCCTGTAACAGCTGAAACACGGAAGAAAGCTGCAGCTATCTCCGAGTGCCTGTATAGTCCATTTCCCAGGTGAGAAGAAGGTCACCTAGTTCTTTCTGAAACAATTTTTCCCCACTGTTAACAATGTTCCCCAAGAAATCATCTCCTAGAGCCCACAACATAGCTGAAAATCCTGCAGAAACTGGAGTGTGCTCAGCACCTCCTGGATTAATATCTGAAGGGCCTTTCACTGAACTCAAACACAATATGACAAATGGACAGAGAAAATTAATGCTGTAATTACACCAGTTCAGCAATTTTTATAATTACTTATAGTTGTATGATTGCTTATTTATTCCTCTGCCAGCTTAGAAATGTTAACAGTTTAAACAAAGAGAAGTGTGAGTAAAAGTTGAATCAATTATTGACAAAACTTGCTAAAAATGACACAGTAGTATGTCTAGTCAGGCATGCTAACAACTATACATTAATTATCTTTATAGGTTTGGGTAGCAGTTGATATATTCACATTATTTAAAATGGAAAGCCTTATGTGGCATCACTGGACCTGAAGAGTATCTCCAAACAAGGGGGAGCCCATGGGCCTGAATAATAAGTTATGGGGCCATGCTTTATTTAGCACATTTTTAATGTCACGTGTTTTTTACACTGAATTCAAAAAATTACAATTAGAAAACACCAAAAATTTGAATTTCATGGGGTGAATGCTTTGCTGTGATGGCTGTACTTGAGCTTATAAAAAATAAGAGTCCTAATGGGATATAGGTAGTAATGTAATAGAATGTTCAATTCATTAGCCTGGATTTAATGCTAGGGTAGAAATCTACCAACTGAACTTTGAGGGCAAAATATTTCATATTACTAAGGTGTATAAGAGTCAAGTGCAATCCCTGGCAAGGATACTGCAATAAGAAATGTTCAGGAGTTATTCAGGATAACAACAGGAAATTTCTGCTTATTTTCATATTATTAGGTATGCGTGGAAATAAGAGATCTCTTTACATTCTGCCATTGGAGGAAAAACTAAGTAATTTTCTTTCATAAATGCTGACCATTGTCAAAGTTTTGCTGACGTCCTAGAAGAATTATATGCATTTGCCTTTACTTTCAGCTGGCACTCAGCTGAAAGAATTGTGTCCTCTATGAAACAATTGGAAGATTTAATTTTTTTCCTTTAGACCTCATGCATGGAACAGATAAAGGCACAATGTGATATGTGGGTTTCATTTTGGAGGAAGTTTTCTTTGTGGAATTCTTGAAAGAAAAAGCTCTTGTTCTTCTATAGCACTTTATTATTCCTTTATAATAGTGGCACAGATGCTGTTTTTGGAAACTGCATTTTCTCACAGGCAAGAAATCAGTAGATTGGCAGGGATGACTCATTCTTGTGCTGGCTGGGTTCAAGAAGCAAAGTATTTAATGTGGATTCTAGTTATGTTTTTTGGAACACCTGCTTCTGAAAAATAACACAAAGGTTGATTAAAGTATATCAGCTTACTTGTGAGTGCCGTAAAATTTTCTTTGAGGCAAAATGCAACATATCAATTCTCAGAGGGCTTTTTGCACTAGCAGAACACAAAAATCTCAGCTTCATAAAATTATTTTCTAAGATAAAAATAAGAAAAAAAATACACACATTCTTCAAATTTCAATAACATAATAAAGTTAGAAAAACTCATTATATAATATTTTTAATACAGATTTTTTTTCTCTCAGATATGAAATTATATGAATCATATACAATACATGGTTGTTTCTTTCAAGAAAAATGCTGTTACTCAAAACAGTGTGCCAAATTTCTTACCATTTACCAGAAGCTAAATTAATAAAAACTACTCTAATTTCACCTAAATTCAGATATTAAGTGGTTAAGAGAGTAGTGCGATGAAATGGGAATTTACTGAAATGCTTTTGGCAGAAGATTATTTTATAATGGTCTCAAACAAACAGAAAAGGAGATGTTTTGCAGTCTGAATGAGACTTGGAGAGCACAGGATAGAAGTTGCAACCTATGCAAATACACATGAGTCAAGCTTTTCTTCTTATGGCAGCATGTAAAGAAAATATGAGACCAACTCAATAGCTAGGAAATTCTACCATCCTTGCTGGTGGGTAACAAAGGTGGATACCCAAAAAGGAAATATAGAGATGCTCCTGTACTATAAACCAGGATGCGATAGAGGAGATTCAACTATTAAATTGTGATGGAATGAAGAACATTTGTCCATAACCAAAATGTAAATATACCAAAATCCCTAGTGTTTGGTTCCATAATCCAATGCTGAAAAAATTTGTTTTCACTGGGTTTTTTCTCCTATCATGGAAGAAATTAATATTTGTAACTTTCAAATAATACTTACAGTATTTTTAATATTTTTATTTTTAATATTTTATTAAAATTTATGGATTCTCTCTCTGAGAAACTATACAGCAAGCGAAACATTTTACATTCCAGAATATTATTTTTTTGCAAAAAAGTAAGAAAAATATTATATTCCACTTCAACCTTAAAATCATTCCAGGTTGCTATTGGACTTTAAAGGGTCTTTGTTTCTCTCCTCTTTGACAGACTTTTTGTAAATCATGTAGAAAACTAAACACAAACTCACTAGCAAAACTCAAATGCTGTTTCATGTATTAGAGATGACTGAATCTGACTGAATTTTTAAAAAAATTCTTGACTTAAAGTTCTAAAGTAAACTTTAAAAGAATGTTGTATCCCTCCAGCTCAGTACAGTTTGAATCTCAGTCACCATTTTCCTTTGATAGTCTTTGTAAGTTGCAGGCACAGCCTCAAGCAAAGACAACTGAAAGAAGGCATGTAAGGATGTATTTTTCACGCCAATAAGCAAGGGATAAATTTAAACTCAAGTGCTTGCCATACAAGAAATATAACAGTAATTACAAATAAAAAAATTAAAATACATGGTATTATAATAAATTATATATTACTCTTGTTTCTTAAGTTAAATAATATCACTTTTTTATTCTGTACAGCATGGTGAAATAAATGATATTTAATTTTCTTACAAGTATAATGTAAATTTTATCAATGCTGTATCATGATCCCACTTTGCAAAGCACTTCAGGGTTTTTTTCCCTTGCACAGAAAACTGAAGAGGTTTTCTACTCAAAATCTGACCCAGTCCAGCCTTGTTTAATTCATAAGTTCTCAACAGTGAGAGTTAGTTGCCAAACTCAAAGAAGGATGAGCAAATATTTTAAAACAAACAACAGTCCTGTGTTAAGATATTGTTACAATTGAACGTCTTGAAGTGCTAATAATATGAAAATTATAAAGGTTTGAAGTCCCAAGGGCAGCTTTTACTCAAATGTGTTGTATGTACATAGAATTATATTTTCTACTTAAAACTGTAATAGAAAGGAAAAACTTTATGGCAGTTTCGTCTCTTGTGGGCAAGAACACCTCTTAAAATGATAAAGATTGATATTTCAGATGGTGCACACAAATCACAGCACATAACATTTTAGAAGCCTGATTCACTGCTTTGTAGGATTTATCCAACCAACTAAATGAAATACTGATGGTACTGACAGCTCTTCAAAAATTCTCAGAGACATTCGTTCACCAATGGAGTCTGTAGCCTTACAAAAGAGAATCTGAAGAGATGCAAACTGGAAAATATTCCTTCAAGCCTTAGAAATGCTTAGAGTTTTGCTTGAACTTCAAGTGAGTTTCCTTCCTTCCTTCCTTCCTTCCTTCCTTCCTTCCTTCCTTCCTTCCTTCCTTCCTTCCTTCCTTCCTTCCGTCCTTCCGTCCTTCCGTCCTTCTTTTGTTTTTGATTTTCTCTTACCTTCCTCCATTTTTAATACCAATTTCATCATGTTCCAGCTTGTTGTGTTCCATTATAAATTATAATAACCACTCAGCTTTGAATTTCTGGCACTAGAGAACTCACAGCTGCAAACCTCTGCAAAATACTCAAAGATGTGGAAAACTGGAGCTTGATAAAGCTGATTTTAGGTTTAACAAAGAGCTCAAAGAAATGATCTCTAATTTGAAATGAGTACCATATACAGTAAATTCGGATGTAATGAGAAGCTGCGGACCAATGAAGGAAGGAAAAAAAATCTATAAATGTATGTTAATAAGCATATAAAAAATATATAAAGTAGATCCTAGGGTGAGGAATAGGAAACCATCAACATAAATATCATATTCCTCCTGGAAAAGGACTTGCATGCTGGCAGTTAGCTGCTAACATTGGCATTCATCACCAGGACCACAGTGAAGCCACCTAGAGAAGCAGAGGAAGCATGAACATAGCTGAAAAAAATAGGGTAGGTTCATATAACTGAGATATAATAAATAATTGTAATTTTTAAACCACATGATTATTCTTTCTTTTCCTATGAGAAACAGATTTGGACTAATAATACTGAGACTCTTAAGATATCAGTTGTAGTAGCAATAAATTCTTGTGATTATTTATACATAAGATGTTCTTTCTCTGACTATAAACAAGATTTGAATGTTACATGTGACATTTGTTGTATAAAATTTAGGGGTAACTATCTCTAACATTTTTTACTGTTGGCTTGACAGAAAACAGATAAAAAGGAAGAAAAAAGCACTGAAGAATGTAATTTAAAGGATTAATTCCTGGTTTTGAATGGGTTAAATTATGTTTAGCATCTGAAGTAAAATGAGAAAATAGTGATTAGGCTAATTGTGATTACCAGCCTATGATATCTCCAGTTTTAATTTATTGGTTTTGCAGAATGTTTGGATAATATAGACTTGAACAACAGAAATACTAAGACATGGATGTATTGTCAGTAATTAATATGATAGCATTTACCCAGCAAAAGAGAAATATATTCCTCTGTCCTCTCTGTGTAGAGATAAGATTACTTCAACCCCACACTTTGTCTCACATATCCATCAGCTCTAACATTCATCCATCTCTGTGAATGCAGGTCTGTGAACAGAGATCCTCTTCCTTGTGCAGACTTAGACAGAAGCCATAGGAGAACTCAGCCTTGCAATACTTTTAAAGGATCTTGTCCTTGAGGCAATCCTGAGGTATTCTGGGAAAGTATGTGTCCTGATTTTACCTGAGATTAAGTTAATTTTCTTCCCAGTAGCTGCTAAAGTGCTGTGTTATTTATTTAGTATATACAGAGAGAATCATGCTGATGGCACACTGATGTTTTGGTGGTTGCTCAGTCGTGCTTATTCTAAATAAAACTTTTTTCACTGTGTCCTGCTCTGTCAGTGAGCAGGTGCACAAGAAGCTGAAGGAAAGCACAGCCAGGACAGCTGGCCTGCACTGGCCAAGGGGATATTCCATACCACAGAATGTCATGCTATAAACTGGGGCGAGTTGCCTGGGAGCTGCTATTGCTGTTCAGGGATGGACAGGGTGTTGGCCAGTGGGTGGTGAACAATTGTGTTGTGCATCACTTGTTTTTCTAGGGTTTTACTCCTCTCTCCTTCTCTCCCTTTCATTACAACTATTATTAGTAGTGGTGATGCATTTTATTTTGTTTTAATTATTAAACTGCTTTTATCTCAACCTATGATGTTTTACATTTTCTTTACTATTCCCCGTCTTCCACTGGGGGGACGAAGGAGATCTGGTAAGTGGGCCACTTAGGGGTCCTTATTTTTCATGTGCAGTTAAACCATGATGGTTTAATGCAGGTTTTTGTTGTTGGTTTTTGTTGTTGGTTTTGGTTTTGGTTTTGGTTTTGGTTTTGGTTTTGGTTTTGGTTTTGGTTTTGGTTTTGGTTTTGGTTTTGGTTTTGGCTTTGGTCTTGGTCTTAGTCTTGGTCTTGGTTTCAGTTTTGGTTTGCTGAGCAAACATGTTAATTGGTTTGCAGTCCTTTCCTCAAATCTAAAATAACTGCACTTTGCAAATGTATTCGGAATCCTGAGTGCAGCCTTTTCCACTCAGAAAAATCATCCTTAAAGCCAAACCAGCAGGAAAGTAAGGACATAAGTGTCTTTGTAGAGATTGGACAGATCAAAGTCCTGCACAGAGGAAGTCCCCAGGTTTTATTTTCCAGTTTGATCTTTCCAAGTAAACATTATGTGTGCTGAGGACTATCTTTCTACAAAGTACGCTTGCCTGACACTGCATAAGAAATAGCAAATGAATTTCTGGTTTTGCTTTTCTTTGTTTGCTCAGATTTGCTTGACCTTTTTTTGGTTGACCAGTCCAAATGTATGATTATCCCCCTGTACTCAGGACTGGTACAGCTTCTCCTTTAGTTCTGTGTCCAGTTCTGGGGCACACAATTTAAGAAGGATGTGAAAGTCCTTGAATATATCCAGTGGAAAACAGCAAAGCAGATAGAAGGGCTAGAAGTCAGGAACTGTGAGGAGTGGCTAGGGACTATAGGCTTGTCTAGTTTGGAGAAAAGGAAGTTCAGGGGAGATCTCATTGCTCTCTGCAGCTTCTTGAGGAGAGGAATTATGAAGGGAGGTGCTGAGATCTTCTCCCATGGGAATGGTCCTTTACTACTTTTGGAGGGTGGTCAAACACTGAAACAGGTTTCCTAGAGCGGTGGTTGATGCCCCAAGCACCAAAATTATATTTCCATCCCAATAGTCATGTTGTTGTTCTCAGCCTCTGGTGGCTTCTGATCATAAAGTTAATATTTCATAATGAGCTGATTTTTCTTTTTTTTTTTTTTTTTTTACTGACTTCTGAAATAGAATATGCAAGGATCAATAGAAAGTTAAGCATTACAGTTGCCTCCTGATAGGTTAGTATCGTGAGGCTAAGAAGATGGCATATATCATTAGTGACAGTTTCAGTTACAGATTTTTATCACTGGCAGAATGATGTAACCCTCATTACAAAAGAACATTGTTTAATTGATCCATTTGCTCCCAGGACTCCTGGTTTTTTTTCCCTTACAACATAAAGGCCAAATTGCAGCTCAGCTTCAATCAAGTGAAAACATTTTATTGGAGCAGGAATAAGAAATTCTCTCTGCACAATTTAATTACCATGGTTTAAATATGAGAAAATCATTACACAGTTAATGTTACAAACGCTGCCAGAGGACATTTTAAATAATAGTTAAATTAGTGCAGAGAAACCATGAAAATTTGGTTGTTTTTTTTTTTAAGGTACTGGCCCCCAACCTTTTCGTAGTTCTCAAACAATTGTTTAAGTTTGCCAGTTGGCAATGAATACACTGCATAGAATTTGAACAAAATGCCTATAGTGTCTAAATGGCTTTAAATAGTCAATCATTTTATAAAGGGGAGCTAATAACTTCTACCCTCACCACATGGAATCATGTGGGAGAAAAACAAAACAAACATATTTATTTACAAAAGGCAATTGTAAAGAAACAAAAAGTACTCAAAGTGCATCCTCTGTAACTGACCAGAAGCCAAACTGAGAACAAGTTATTCCAAAGGTCTAATTGAGTATTGGCAAGAATAAAGTGGTTCCTGCTGTGGCTTATTTCTCACCACTTATGTTTCAAATAACAGAATCTGTTGGCTTAAAGACTGAATCTCTTTAAGCACTTAAAGTTTTTTGCGTCTAGCTCTACACTACTACCTCTCCCCAGAACAATAAAAACCCTGGAGCCTACCCTTGCTAGAAACTAATTAATTTCTTCCCCTCTGCAAATTGTGCCAAATCTAGCACTGAATAGAATATATAAGAATTTATTGAAGAACTTGTTTACAGTTCTATATCCTCCTATCTATTTTTAACAAACTAAACTTCTTGACATCTGCAGTGTCTAAATCTTAATAACTGCTCTTAGTCTTATTTGGGATAGTGGGAGATCATTGCAATATAGACGTAGTATTCCTTTCCCTTGCCTTGCCTTGCCTTGCCTTGCCTTGCCTTGCCTTGCCTTGCCTTGCCTTGCCTTGCCTTGCCTTTGAATTTGCCTTTGCATTTGCCTCTTCCTCCATTTTTTTGTTAGGCACCTGAATGAATTGAGACATGAGAGTACAGAATCGTGCTTAACAAGTGTGGTGTTGAATGGCACTAACTGCAAATTACAGAGATGACATTTCCCTGTTTCAGCAACCTACCAAGTACACATACTTATGTTTTCAAAGTGCATCCTATTCTTAGTGCTCAATTAGGATGACTGCTTGTCTGCCTTTACAAATGCCTGCATAAGTGTGCAGTTAAACTAAAACATGTCAGATAAGTATGGCAATGTTTTCCTGCCTAAGTAAAATAAAATAATGGTAATGAAATTTACATAAAATATAATATTCATAGACAATTTAAATGCATGTTTTAAAAACCCAACCTCATTTAAAAGAGACTGGCAACTTTAAAAACCTACAGATCTGATGCTGAAGATACAGCTTTTCTGAAAAGGTCCTTAAGGATTTTAAAATGGCATGTTTTAAAATAATACTTTTCACATTACTGCATATGTTTATACCATTTTGATAGATTTATATAATATCTGATGAAAATCATCCAACAGTTTAGAACCAAGAGAGTAAACTCATGAAAAAAAATCAATAACAATTAAGCAATTTGAAAGATACGATGAATTCAAAACCGTACAGAAACTTGTCAGACTTAATTCAGTTAATAAATAATTTTTAAAAAATACATGAACTATAAAGACTATTACCTCTTAGTTTTTCCTGTTGACTGCATAATAAAGATCAAGAAATCAACATGATATTATAATTCTATGGTTTTTCCTTCCCTTCACTGAGACTTTGGCTTTCCAGAAGCAAATCCATCCACACTCAACAATCCCATTTTTTATCAAAAAGGAAATATCCAGAAACAAACAAAATGTTTAACTTTTGTTTATAAGAAAAAAACTTCCATGGTCCCCACATAATGTTTGAATAATTTTTAATTTCTGTCCAAATCTTTCCAAAAGGGTGTGCACATCTGTACATTTCCAAATCTGATGGGGATGAAATTTTAAAATATTTCCCAGTGCTATTTTAATAAGAGTTAACATCAAAGTTTAAATATCTTTTTCTAGTATTTTGCAATGTGTGTGTCACAGAAACAGATCAGAAGTCATGGGAATATTTAGTATTTGAGTTATATGAAACTTGTAGAAAAAGCTAACCCTGCAAGCAAGGTTTTCTGATTCAAAACACCTTAACAGAAATTAATCCAGAAATTAATCTTCACCTTGCATAGGAGGCACAGAGACTGGCAAGTATTTGCAGACTGAAATACTACTTAGACTTAATCATATGTTTGGGTTTTTTTTCTTTTTAGTTAGTTCAAAATCTGTTGATGCCATTTACTGCCTGTTCTACTTAGAGTTTTAGGATGGGGGGATAAATCTTTTCCCTTGTTCTGTAAAGGCTTTGCTGACGAAAAGCTATCTAGGACTTACACAGAAAACTAATTAATATTTCAACATTGGATTCTTCAAAGGAAAGAACTGCATAAAAAGTACATTATTCATTGCTGATTTTGCTGGCATGATGTCACTTGAGGTTCCCAAAGTAGGAAACACACAGAGATAAAGAGAATACAGTTAAAGACAAAATAGTACCTCACTAATAGCTACATTTGCATATTTTGTCCCTTTAATGAATACTGATTTATTTTTGTTTTTCATATTTTATAGAAAATTTGGTACAACTCAACACATTGGTTTCAAAACACTTTGTATGTATGTGCCTGCTTGATTAATATGCTTTCCTGTCAATGATGGATTTTTTTTCAGCATGTATGATTTTTTTCTTTATATATTGTTGGTTTCAGTGCTCTCTCTTCTATAAACCACATCTTTCACATTTATGACAGAGCAGGCAATATAAAAAAAGCAATTTTTTCAAAGTACAAGCATTTTGATTCATTTCTTTATATAGAGATTATGTTTCCTTTGTGTTTTCAATACCAAGCAGTATATGGCTTAGGTCAAATGACTTTTAGCTTTAAACAAGTATTAATATCAATTTATGCAAAGAGGTACCAGACTGATATGAGAGTTGTTAATTATCCATAGTATATTTAAATGGATCTGTCTTATTAAGTCCTCTGGCCTTCTTTTGGAAGCAGAACAAATGCAACTTTCTTCAGTAACTGTCTAATTTTACAAATGTGATAGCTTTTATTACTCAGTGTCTCTATAAAATGTCCTTGGACAAAGCTACTTCATATGCCTAATTAACCCTCACATTCACAGTTGTTGTTGAGAATTTTTAATTCCTTATTTTTTTATTTTGTGGGGTTTTTTTCCCAGACATCTTAACTAGTCCAAGTTAAACAAAAAAGGCAAGTAAATTCTGGCATCACTGAAAAACAGTGCATTAAAATCCTTATTCTACAGGCTGCAGTTAAAATGTTTTAGTGTTATTTTTCCACTTTTAAAAAGTAATACATGGGGGTTTCTTATGAGTTTATTGCTACTCCCTTAGCCTTAGAACATCACCTTTCAGTAAGCATGGGTGTTTTTTGTTGATGACAGTTAGTATCTTCTGTAAAGAAATATCATCCTCTCAGAAGTTCCACACTGCAACTTGTGGAAGTCACTGGGATAAAATTTAGCATGGAAGGTGGAATTCCAGTGAGTGAAGACAGACTATATATTCTTATATACTGAATTGTATACAGAATAGGTTATATGTCATTACATACAGAAAATCTTTGGGGGAAAAAAAACCCTTCTTATTTGCCATATTGCAATAGGTTTAGGTAGTATTCAAGTAAGTAAGTAAGTAAATCAATCAATAAATATATACATACATATAAAAATATTTTTTGTTTAAAAATTTAATTATTCTTTGCCATTCACCAAAATGTAAGTATTCAAAAGTGCATACTGGTGTAGCAGAATTTCTTAGGGAAGGTGGACATGATCTGTATTTGGACTGTGATTGAATCACCCAGACTGGGCCCCAGAGTTAAGGCCTGTAGGAGTTGTGACGCAGCTGATATTTCAGCTGCCAAGTCTGTGGCGCAATAAGAAATTGCACCTTAAGGTGCTAACAAGGAGCAGAGGGTTTTTCTAGTAGAAGATAAGTATAGCACTTGGTGGGGACACAGTGTCTGCCTTAAGAGTTTATTCAACAATGTGTGTTTGCATTTTTCCCTGTGCTGTATGCCAGTGAGGATGCACCTGTAACATAAGCTATGTAGAAGTGTATATAACCTGCCATGTTACTAAGAATAAACAGAGAACGTAGCACTGACCATACTGGTTGTATCTGCGTTTTTGCTCTTGCCAACTTCTCACTTATTTTGGGGTTCCCTCGGCTTTCATACTGGAAACATTTGTATGTATAGTCCTTTTAACTGTGCAGGATAAAATGTAAAGATGTCACTGAATGTGAGTAGCAAAGACCTTCAGGACATTCTTATTCTTATTCTTATTCTTATAGAGATCAGAGAATGTGCTGGACATTTTCCTAGTGTATTTTTGAGACTGCACAAAACTCTAGCCCTAAGTTGTCATTGCCTTAATATTTGACAATGTAACATTTTGCAATAGTATTTGTCAGTCTTGTTAGGTAAAAAAGCTATATATTCCTCCATATTACCAGAAGAGTACTGACAAGAAAAAGACCTTTCTCAACATACAACTGAAACTTCATTGTAGACCAAGTAATTGCTTCACAGATGCCAAGATAATTCCCTCTTTTAAGCATTCATCTATTTTGGGTGAGTGTTTGGGTGAGCCTGAACACTATTTTATCCACATTAAATTTAGTTGTGCTTTAGATGTACTCCTTTAGAGAGTGGGGAAATTATTTCTCGTTATATTCTCAGACACACTTAAGACATAAGCCTTTTTTATGGACTTTTTTGTTTCAGAAACTACCCTAATTTATACAAATTTAGTTTTATATAGCTTTAGTCAAGTCTTTAGGGCTTCAACTGTTTTTTGTTTCGTATAGACATAGTAACAGTGCAATGTTATGTAGAGAACAACAGAAAAATATCAGTAGTAAAACTATAAAACAGTGAAGAACTAACATTGACTTCGGACAAAGAGATACAATTGGGGTTTAAATCAATACAATTTTGCTGAAATACAGCCTTCAGATATTTATTCAATACTGCTTGGGAGGGTTAAGACAAACATAATTATGAATAAAGACTCTCTAAATCACTATTAATTATATGAATAATATTCCTTGTACTTGTCATTCTCAGCTTATTAACCATAAAAAGCTTTAAGTGAATCAATATAAAAATCACAGTCAACTTGCTATACTGCCCATTGTAAGCAATTCATTTCAGGGCATAAGCTATTTCCACTTCCAGCTTCTTTTAGTTTACTGATAATCAAAAGTAGTTCTAAAAATCATCTCCACACCATAGGCAGTTACTGAAAGAGGAAAATATATGTGTTCATTTCCTCTGGAGTCTTGTTATCTACTATCCATAGCCTCCATCTGCAAGAAGATTGCTGCATCTTCAACTAGAGGTTGCAGAAGTCCATAGGAAAATGTCAAATTCTAGTTTTGGGATAATGCTGTTGATTTCTGTTGTGTACATGAGGATATGTCTGGCAAGGGGCTTTCACAAAAATGGAAGTTTTGGTAAACTTTTATGACAGACTGCGTACATAGAGGCACCTCAGTGCTGCTGTGAACCTGCTAGACACTTGATGTTCTACTTTCCAAGGCCGCACATTCTGAGTACCTCAGCTGAAATGCACAGTCCCCTCCACTATCTCGTTCCTTCTTACAGAAAATATTCTCAGTCCTCAAAAAAACAAAAACACAAAACCACCCATTTAATCAGCGCCAAATAGAAGAATGGTGTACAAATGTACACATTCACAGGAATGTTAGGAATTTGAAGGGAGTCACTTGTCAGTGCAAAGTTATAACCACAAATCTTGCTGATAGTAGATATTCATTCTCCTCAGAGCATACATTTATGATTCAAGGTGGACCTTGTACTACTAGTAAAACTTCAAAGAAGCTGTGAGCAGCTTCTCTAATCCCTGAAGTGCGTTCAGGGAGCAACTAAATCCTGCATCATGAGAAATGGGACAACTTCCAGGCTTTCTAGCACTGATCTGGGCTTTCATAGGAAGTAATATCAGTAGCTTAGCATCTGTCAGTTTATCAATGTCAGGCAGTTTCGTGTGCATCAGATGACAACTGGTACACAGTGTATACAGCTATGTCCCAGGAATTCTTCAATCCTTGTTTGCCTTTGGAGCCACTTGTGAAGTGGAACCCATGTCTCTGAAGAAATACATCTGAATATGACTATCCATGTGATCTAGTACAGCTTCTGACTTAGATGTGGAGGACCAGTTTATGATTTGATGTTCGGTAATTAATTATTTCTTAAGAAGTCCCTGTTAGGCATTTAGGCTGTTTCTGGTATAAGAATCAACCCAGTGAAATTAATATAAACCTTTAATTTACTTAATTAGTTTATTTTTTTCTTAAAATATAAAATAAAAAGTTCTATTGATATTGTTTGTGTCTGTAAATGAAAATTATCTATAAAGCTAGAAAGAAATGGTAGTTGTGAAAATTTCAGTTCATTCCTGGGAACATAAACTGTGAGGAATAGGAAGAAAACAATTTTTCACACCTGACAGCTCTGATTATGGTGCCCTGCAGACCTTAACTGCCTACTGCCTACTCCAAATCTTCCCACATCACCCCAGTGGGATGATTAATACTCTGAGAGGTTTTTTTGTTTTCCTAAATACTCTGTGTAAATAGTTCAGTTTATGGAAAAATAAAGCCACAATAATTTAAGTCCTTTTCTGATTTACAAAAGCAAAAGTTCCTTTGAAACTACGAATTCTTTTTTTAATCCTCTAAGTATGCAGTGAGATATCAAACCGTATTAATTTGGGGGCAGGCATCATTTCAATATTTGGTATAGCCTTATATATTCAAATTTTTCTAAAGTTTTATTTTGAATATTTATTATCAAAAACTCTGAAAAAAAGACCAAAAAAACCCTACTTTAAAGCAGAAAGGCCACCAAATATTTGGACAACATCTTAATAAAGTTCTGTTCCACTAAGAGCTCTGCATTACAAGAATATTTCAACACACTTGTGGACTTCAAGGAACCCCATTGCAACACAAGAGAGTAACGTATTTGAGTCTTCATCATTCTCATATTTGAGTCTGCAGCCATTCACCAAAAAATGGTGTAATTCATCCAGGTGATGAGACACCCTACAACGCCAGAGTGTGACATAAAACTTAGCAGCAATTCAATAGGGAAGACCCTCTCACACCGTCATTATGAGAACTCCTGGTAACTGAGAAATACAATTTCCAGAAAAAAAAAAACAGAAAATACTCCATTTTTTTAATACTTTGTAAAGACTTTCTAGAATAAGCTGCAACGGTGTTAAAGGGATTCTTGCCTACAACAGCTAAGCAAAATAAAGGCAATTTAGTAACATCTATCAGGAGTATTCAAAGAAAGGCATATACTAATAGTAAAAGTACAGAAGATATAAATTATTCTTTATATTATCCTGGAGGTAAATTGTTCCTTATAAAACAATGAAGTTTCTAAATGAGGGCTGTTTAAGGGATCCCCGTGATTATCAGCTCTTATTACTCTCCTTTGCTGCTTACCTGAACTTTAAATCACTACTTCCAGTGGACTGACATCTCTATTTAGTTTTTCAGCTTACTGCTCGAAATATTTTTACTCTGTTTCCAGCCTTTTCTTCTTAAATAATAAAAATTAAAATAGGTGACATTCATTAACAAAACCCATAAATAAACAATTCCGTTTTTAAACACTGCCCTTCAGAACTGTGGATATTTTCCTTCTCATTATTCCTGGGGAGGAAGAATTGCTACATAAAGGACATATCACTGGTCTGACTATGAAAGGGAAGACTAATCAGTCATGAACTTACAGCATGACTCTGAGCAAGGTAATTTGCTGCAACGTCGGTTTCCTTTCCTTTGACTACACATCTAACAATTTCATATAGGAAATAAATTGGTGGGAACAATTGCATATTACTGGAAATGTGTTCAGTACTTAGAGCAAGAAGACCCAAGTTTCACTTACGTGACTGCATATTATAAATAAATTGTGTATCTATGTGTATGCAAGCATTCACATGCATTTTCTTTATTTATCCTCTTAATACTCTACAACGTCTCTCTCGGGTTTTTTATCTATTTTAGATTATATATATATATATTAAAATATATATATATAAAAAGATATATAAATGTATTTTTATAATGAGTTAATTTAGTACAAGTAACTGTGTATTAAGCCTTGACCACAGCTGATCACAGAAAACACAGGAAAGAACATATCTGTGCTTTCAGTTATTTTTATTTTTCATTGCCCTGTTATGGAAAGTACAATACAAAATTCAAAAAATCAACAATATACAGAGTATCATTAATTCTGCAAAGGTTTCTGAAGGATGTTTTTGAGGACTATACATAGAGTCATGGAATGGCTTGAGTTGGAAGGGACCTTTAAAGATCATCTAGTTTCAAAGCCTCTCTGGGCAGAGACATCATTCACTAGACCAGGTTGTTCAGTGTCCTATCTAACCTGGAACAGTTCCAGGGATGGGGCATCCACAACTTCTCTCAGCAACCTCTTCCATTCTAGTGCCTCGTCACCCTCATACTAAATAATTTCTTCCTGTTACCTAATCTAAACCGACTCTCTTTCTGTAAGAATCCGTTCCCCCTTGTCTTGTCACTAAATACCCTTGTAAACAGTCATTAGCCATCTTTCTTGCAGGATCCATCAGTCCCATATTTTCTCTGTATACATACAAGAAATGTGGAGGTCTCTTCATCAGTCATGGTCAAGACGAATTAAATGTCCAAACTCCAAATTTCAAGACAAAATTTGCCCTTTGTCCTAATAGATAATTACTTAGAATGATTTTCTTCTGTCAAACAGGTCCTAATAGTTGTTAAAAAAAATTAGAGATTGTTTATCCACATGATCACCAACATTGTCATTATTAGTTGTCAAATCTTCAATATAAAATATAGGCAGTCAATTATTTGTTTTGTGTTTTCAACTCTTTTTCCCCATGAATTTTCCATTGTGAGCTGTATTTTCTATCTCCCAAACAGAAATTTTGATATCATTTATTATTCTAATTCACTGAAAGAAGTGACCAAGTCATCCAAAACTGATATTCTTTACAATAAACTTCAGTATTTATTGCAGAATTCCTATTCCTTTAGATTTTCATTTTGCGGTTGCTCTCTAAACTTATTTCCTGAAGCTGAATTTTAATGCAAGAAATTTTTAATTTTTTTTCTCTAAATATTTGTATATCCAAGCAATATAATCTAAGGATATCACTGCAGAATTATAAAATTAACAAAATATGCTTTGAAATCTAATACAGTCCAATTAAACCCATTAGAAAGAGATTCTTCTTTTCAATGTGATATTCTTTCCTACTGAGATACAAGTCACAGATGAAAATATGGTTTTCAAATTATGGATTTTCAAAGAAGTGATAACTTAGCTTTCCATATTTATGTCCTCCTTGTGAATGCCATATAAATTACGATTCATCTTCTAGTGAAAAGAAAGCTTTTTTTGACCAGCTGTACTTGGGACCTGAAAGGCAGAATACTTTCTCTTTCAAGAAAAACACAGAGTCAGAATTTTTCTGGCAATTTGTGAATGAATAGTTGCAAATTTGCCAAATTCTCCTAGCAGATTTTACAGGTTTTTTTTTTTTTTCATACATATATATATATATATATATTTATTTTATATATATATATATATATATAAAATAGAAGTATGAATAATATATGTACATGTACTTAAATTTAAAATAAATCAAAGGGTCTTTCATTTTGAGGATTTTTTTTTGATTGCTTTTATTATTTTTTGGAAGTTATTGTATTATTTCCCTTTTGTCTCCTTAGGAATGGGACCAGGAGTTTCTTTCTTATTCATATGTCAAAATATCTCTTAAGTCTTATGTATTATTGTTCTAAAATCAATAAAGAAATCTACATTGATGTGGAAATGGTATTTTTTTCTCAAATTGGCTATTATGAATCTATGTTAAAATTCTGTGTAGTTTACTGTAGAAACTGTTTTTATAGAAGTAGCAGACAGAATCACAAGTGTACAGAGCAATATATCTAGATTTGCAACAAAATAAAACCCAATATTTAAAAGGGCAAAGGAAAGGCAATCAAAACTCTTACCTTATTTTAAACCACATATGTTACCCACTGTTCAATGAGCCAGATGATTGTGGGTCTGTTGCTGACTTATATTAATGAAAAATGGACCACAGTGTTTCTGAGCTCAGATACATGACATCAGTGTAAGTGGCAATGCAGAGCCAGGATCTGATCAGCAGTGTTCTTATCATGGGTTCACATGGAACTAAATCTCTAAAAATTATAGATGTTTTGTAAATACCATCATGAACTGGTATTTCTCTGGTTTGAATATGCTATACTTGTGAAAGAAGATAAAACTAAAATGTTCAACAGGAATAAACAGTTAAGGGTTTGTCCTTTTCTTCTTTTAGCATTCCCAAACTTAGGAAGCTCACAATATGAACACAGCATCTCTGCTGCAGTCAAATGTGAGGACAGTTTCATTCATTTGGCTTCTCACAAATCTCTGTCATTCACTAAGAACTGAGGGAAGATGCGAACCGCATTCTTCCACGTGATCAGTAAAATTATATTCCTGGAAACTCAAAAATGTAATCATAAAGATATCTACACAGTAGGAGGCTAGAAAACAAGATGACAAGATATGCACAAAGCACCCTACATAAGTACTCCAAATTCCATCCCTCAAAGGTTTCTAAACTGCAGTAGGAAACTCTTGGGTTTGGTTTTCTCACCCAAGATTCAGGTGGTGGTTCTGGTGGTTCGAGTGAGTCTTTTTTGCCCTCTGAAGGCTCTGAGCTTCGCGCGAGAATGAAATGGAGTCTTCAAGGTCTTGTTCTGTCAAGGTTTCTTGTGTGTTTATTATTTCTTATCTTACAGTTTTCTCTGTGCCCGGCCAACATGTTCACAGCAGCTTGGACACAGGCGACTCCCCCCGTGATGGGAGGTCACTACCTTCTTATACAGATAGTTACACACTTATCATTAACAATTCTGTGCCAATGCCTATTACCTATACTAAAAGGGTCATCTCTACTCTGACCCAATCTCCTAGAACTACTTTGTGCCTCCGCCACTGCAGAAAATGGATGCCAAGGGAGAACAAGAACAACCAAGGGTACCACCCTAAATCCTCCATCTTGTTCCCCGCTCACCTCCATTCTAAGAATCCCAAAACTACCAAATTTTCCACCTGGTGATTAGCTACACTACTGTCTGTCACGCTTTTGTGACTTGTAATTCCTCTCTGTGTTGGAAGTTCTTCACATGGACTAAAATCAAAACCTGTGTCTTCCTGGGCTCTGTGCTGGGGCCTCAAACCCCCCTGCACAGACCCCAGACCCTCCTGGCCAGGATTCAAATCCTCTTGCTTGGGTCCCAGACCCCTCTGCCAAGGTCTGTGGCCTTCCAGGGCGCCCCTCTGGGTCCCCTGGACTCTAAACAGGAAATCAGATTGATATTGTTATTATCTCCATCTTTCAGTTTGTCCAATATTAAATCAAAATCCAGCATCACAGATCCAGGCCTTATCGAAGAAGAATAAAATAGATAACCCTTTTCTAGAGGACTAAGAGGACTCACCTTGGTATCACATGCACCTTTGTACTGAGCACCCCAGACCCTTTAATCTGCCTTGCTCTCTGCACATGCAACAGTTGGTCTTTGAAAGATCTGGCCTTCTGCCCTCTGACCTTGGCCAGACTCTGGTCAAAAACATGCTACCAAGAACCCTGCTGCTGTGTTGAATACATTTCTCTTGAGAATCTGAATGATAGCAAATATCTGCTTCTCTGAGTAGATGCAGAATTAAGAGCTGTTTCAACATTTGTAAAACTTTTAAGTCAAGGTACTTTCAAACTCTTGACACAAAGCCATTAATTTAGAAATATGATGGATATGACATTACATGGGAAAAAGAAATTCTTAGAGTATAAATATTTTAATGTTATCTCTATTGACAAAAACTAAGATAAATATTCGATCTCCCTTGCATTTCTCTGTATGCTTTCTCCACCATCAGATAGAGACTATCCCTGGAATCTAGAGCTTGAACACTGAGGAGTGCTGAAAATCACATAACCACCAGCAGCAGATTCTCTGCACTGTATAAGGCATTTTTTTTCTTCCCTGAAAGTTCTACCTGTCATAACAGATGCCGTGACATGCAGCATTTTCTCCACTTTTCTCATCGATGGCATGACTGACGTATTTTATAATCCTACTCCACAGAGTAGCAGATGGTGCCTACCCTTTCTCATCCTGTACAAGACTTCGTATTTCTTCTGTGTCAGTCATTAAGCTAGGATTTTAATTCTTTTTATTTTTTTCTTGCTGGCTGTACAACCATGGTATTTCAGATAGCAATAGTTAATTCTCCTGCCAATCTCTTGAGGTCCACACTTAGCAAAAGTCTGAATGAAGTCTTGATGAAACTTTTATGCTAAATGAAGCAAGCCCTGAATGATCACTGAGTAATGCTGTTCTTTAGAAGGACTGACTCTCAAAGTGTGTTAAATTTAAAGATGGAGTTCTGCCATAGCATTTCAGTGCAAAGATTAATCACTCTCCTTGCCACTGAGAGCAAAGGTATCAATTAGTAGAAGGCCTGCTAACATTGTAGAGAAACCTCAGAAAATATGTTCATGGTCATCCACCTTCTCTGCTCCCCTCTACTTGAGATGACAGTCACATTGCACGTGAAAGCACTAAATCCTCAAACTAGTACACCATACCACTCAATAGAACAAGTTCATTTGGGTTCAAAATGGTGTTCAAACAGTTCTGCTCAGTGTAATGTTTCTTCTCTGTTCTGTGCGCATGAAAAATGTCATCAAACATCTGTATCTTCCTGTGTGATTCTGTCTTAAATTTTTCAGGGGTATACAGTCTCACTGGCTCATTCACTCATGATGAACGTCATGAAATTTGCCAGGCACCTTTATCCAGAAACTACATTTACCACATAAGAACTGAGGCAGAAATGGATATCTCAAAATGTAAAAGTAGTCAGGAATAGAAAAGTCTAATCATTTGTGCTTTAACATGCCCATCCAGTCTGAATGAGACAAAGCCAAGGAACCTGCACAGAATCTGTAATTTTCTGGATATTGCTGAAAGATTCCAGGGCTGATTACTGAGCCAGAGATCTAACTTACTGCATTTGGCTTTAGCAACTGTAGTTTCCATTTTACTGTATTTCTTATAGCTGTTTTTAGAAAACAGGTGCTTTAAAGTCTCTAAATTCAGAAGTAAAAGCATTATCCTCAAACACACACCAATTTCTTGATGAAAATTAAGAAATTGACGTTTTGATCCCTATTATTCTTACATTCTTACATGCCAGTAACAACCTTACACCATGTACACAGTACTTGAAAATATTTCATCACCACAATGAACACTACATTGGCCACTAGTAAAAAAGTCAATGTCATGCATATCTTATAATTTTGTACTATCTCACTATGGAAGAGTGCACAATGAAGAGTATGCATACACTTGCATGATAGACTGCTGCCACAAAGAATTAAAGTTATTTAGTTTCTGTTTCATAATATTGGAAAATTACATCAAATAAAATTAATGTGATACAGTCAGCATGTGGTCAGAGTCTTATAAACCACGTGTAAATGTATCAGTCTCTGAGGGTCCAGCCTTTGCAGAGAAGTGGCTAAAATCAATTAGCAAGACAGCATGATAGAGTGATCTTGAAAAATTAAAAAGGTTTTAATAAAGAAAGAAAATAATACAAAAACAAAGGCAAAGCTGAACACAGTATAGAGACAAGTTCCCTACTTGCTACAACACCTCGAAAAGCCTGGAGTTTCTTTGTTCTCTCTCTTTAGTACTTAACAGTTTAGGTGGACTTTTTGGCTCTTAGCCCAATGAAACTAACAACAGGCTTTGAGTTACTCTCTTGGAGGCCAATCCATTCTCCTGTGCTGGCGTTGAGCCAATTACAATGACAAAAACACAAAAGTTTCTAGTTAAACTTCCTAAAATATCTAAAGGTAAACTGAAACTCTTTCCCTATTTGGAAACATCTGCTGGGGGTATGGTGGATGCTTTACTACATTAATGCATTAAAATATTAAAAATAGAACTTTGAGAGAAGGATTGTGAGGAAGAGAAAAAAATGCAAGCACCATTAAATATGTTCCCTCATTACTCCTTTTTTTTTTCTTTTTTGGTAAACTAATAGGATAACAAAGAACATAAAAAATATACAAGTAATGGATGTTACATCATTGCTGCTTCAAGAGAATATCTTCAATTTTCCTAGATTTTTCGTTTGCTATAAGAAATTAATGTAATGAAACTGAACTTGTGCTTGAGGGCTAAGGGCTGATCAAGGAATTGCAAATGAGGCAATTGTTAGGGAGGGGTACATCTCTAATCTTTGAGGGATATAACTGGAAGGCATTCAAAGATCTGTGCATTGAAGACAGGTGTTAATGTAGAAGGAAATGGGACTGGATGAAGTGTTTCCATCCAAACCTTTTCTGATTAATAACTGTGGTTTTGGTAAGGTGATTTTCTGTGGAAAGAGTTTGCCTTTCTTGAAATAGATTTCTCAGCAGAAACCTAGGATCTAACTTCAAGAAAACCTGGCTTTGTAAAGTTGTCCCCTTCTTATCTGGAAAAAATTAAGAGTTCTCACAGCAAAAAGGAGAAAAGGCATTTAGAACAGCATTAAATAAATCAGCCTTTTCACAAACACCCACTAACATGTAAACACATAATGTTGTTGAAAATATATTGTCTATCCAAATCATAATAAGTGCAAAAAGGAAGAAGTAAACAAGCAAGAGAAATTCAAAAGCACACTGTTTACAGGTGGCTTTGAAAGAAAAAAATGTAATAAAGCTTTTTTTTCTCATATTGAGCAAACAGAAAGGTAGGACTAAGTAAAGAACAGACTTGCCGAGTGAAGTGCTCTATCCTGCCTTCAAAACACATTAATATCCAGCAGATCATAAGAACTGCATAACCTGCCTCAATTTTGTGACAGTACTTAGCTGATGTCAATGTAGGTTCATATTTCCAAGGCAGTTGAATTCTCACTGGGCTGTTTGCCTTAAGCAAAAAATTGGTGGGGAAGGGGGGGTGAAAAAGGTTATAAGAAATTTTTTTTTATTTGGCTAATTTTTTTTTGTTTCTTCTGGCCACGTACAGTTTGTGTTGTTTTTATAACCAGGCAATGAAGCACAAGCTGTATAGCAGCTATTCTTGAGGGAGTCAGCCTGAAAGAAGTTGCCCAAACTGCACACATCAGTGCATCCGCACTGTATGTTGCCTCGGAACAGGGAATCAGGAAGAGTATTACACAGGAGACTAGAAGAAGAAAAACTGAGACCTGAGCAGTAAATGTCACCAGAATTCATTTTGTGTGTTTGGATTAACCAGCATGAAAACACCACTGCTCTGCTGTCAGGAAAAAGGATGCTCTGCAAGTATTCATGGCAAGAGTTGGTCAGGTGGCAAGAGTTTCTCCTGTTACATTCTTGCGCAGGAGATTTGCTCTTTCTCACCTTCAATTTGACATTTTACAGGCATTAGGAACATAAGTCAGAAAGAAAATTTTATAAGGCATTGTTTTCTCCCTGTGCCTGACTGCTGCTAATCTTAAGTCAACAAATGTCAGATTTCAATTTTACTGAATTACTGCACCACAGACAGCAAAAATCAATCTTCCTAGCTTTTATTTTTATAATTCTTTTATATGCAATGAATGGAGGAAAAAAATCCTTTTGCAACACCTGCCTGATACCTGCTTACAATCATAATTTTGGACATCTGAAGCAATCAGAATTGTCAAAATATCCTAGTTACACAAAGGTTTGTTTTTCAAGGCAATTTTACTATTTTTTATGAAGGAAGATGACCCATTGTGACTTCAGGCATTTTCTCTCTACAGAAAGACAAGACTTCTCTGGAAATTGACTGTATACCACTGAAAGAAATAAAAGTCCTGGAAAATATTTTATTATGCTGGAAGTTTTTCATGGACATTAATGTGAACATAAATAAAAACAAATTACTTCAAAGATATATTAATAATTTAGAAATTATTCTAATAAGAAAAGTGTGAGAAAACCTCAATCCTTTGCAAATTAAGATTTTGTGTTAGAATTTAATGCTAATTATTTCTTACCTTCCATGCTTCGTAGATATAATCCTGTATAATGAAATGTTTACTGAATTAAAATAAACATTATTTAAGTATATCATTATTCAACACAATCTGAGCAAAATGTAAAGAAAGCCCTCACACTTAACACCTCTACTTAATTGCGTTTACAGTGTTGCTGTCCTAATTAATGTGGATTAAGTTGTTACTGATTCTTTGTAAAATGTTTGTTTTGGGAATTTTTCCTGCAAACCTTCCCAGATTTTTTGGAGCTGAAGCTCTCTGAAATATTTGATGGACTTCAAGATCTCTGAACCACGCTGATTTTATTATTATTATTTTTTAAATTTTTCCTAAACCCAGCAGTATAATTACAATGTTAGTAAAGGAGGAACAGTTGAAATGCCACAATCAATCCCCAGAAAGTATTCTTAAAGTCTTTAAAAAACCACACGTCTTATCAACTGAGTTTGCAAGGAGATTAGTGAGTGTTGAATAACTCTCAAAGCAAAGCAAAATGAGAAAGGAATTATTGTTGGAAGCACAGAGTAAACTTTAGGCACAGACAAAGCTGGCGGCTGCTTCAGACAGCAGATGAGAAAACAATGATAGCCACGGTACAAACATCATCTGTGTTGGCAGCAGACCTTAGACATAAACAGGTCTGCTGCTGCCACTGCTGAGGCTCGCATAGGGGTAGGCTGTGATCCAGGGCACCTACTTCCAGCCCCCTTCAAGCCAGCAGACTCAGCTGAGACATCATCCTTATCTCCTACTCTCTTTTGCAGGCCAGCAGAAGCACCAAAATCATCATTCTTCAATTTTGTCCTCGTTTTCTAGACAGCTCAGCCATTTCTCTCCCCTTCCTATATCAAGAAAAACGCAGGTCCAGACTAGCTTCCACTTCTCACTTTCAGACTTGAAAAATTAAATTCTCACAATACACTGTGGAGAAACCTTGAGTCAAGGGGTCAAGGTGTTTATACTGGAGCCACTTCAGACTGATTCTGAAACTGTGCTTTCTCTGGGTAAGCACATGGGAAATTTTCACATTAACACATTAATATTAATACATTTCACATTAACATAGTAGAATCTATCACCAAAAAAAAAAAAACAAAAAACCAGCAGCACCATGTTTATTGATTAGCTAGGCATGAAATAAGGTTAAGGAAGTTAGCCAGAATTTGTAGGCTATAAAATTTCAGTGGATTTTTAGGTTCACACAGGGTTATCCAACATGACCTGCATATTAAGCCAGAACCTTGTACAACAATTCCAAGTCTTAGTCCAAATGTTTAGAAGACCACGTAATAGTTTCACACAGCAAATCAATATCTGCTTCACTTTTGAAACAAACTCCACTAGCTCTCACTGAATAATGAGACTTGGAACTCCTTTTCACCCCCTGATCCAAAGCCCATGGAAGCCTGAATAAATACTCCTGTTGAATGCTAGGACCTCTAGATTGGATCTTAAATGATGAAAGATGATGATGGTGATCATAGAGCAATAATCAGAGTTTCTCCAACGAAGAATTCACATTCATATTCAAATACTTTTTCCAGGTCAGGATGATGGACTACACAAAATAACACATCTCTGTTTGAATGAAAGCATTTGCCTGCAGCTGATGTATTACTCACTTGTAGTAGAAGGTTTTCCATTATAAAAAAATATGGGAGGAACACTCAAAATCTGACAGAAGCATGAGGCTATGAAACCATTTTTTCTTATATTGCATAATATTAAAATAATTCTAAGAAATTCTTTACCATAAAATAAAACATTTCATTCTGAAATGTTCTAATGGTTTCATTTTGACTTTTTCAGAATATCCTTTCCTAATGTCTTGAAAGTTAGGGAACTGACATGTTTCTAAAAGTATTTGCCTTTCTAAACAGACAAAGAATAGTGAGTTTTTACACCTTACACTATGTAAGACAGACACAGCAGTTCTGCCAACAGTCCTATCTTTTATTACTTTTACTCTTTTACCTAAATTATTACTGTGAAAATTAAAGAATTACCAGCTTAGGTGATACACCTTATGCCATCATAAACTCCTTTATTGCTTAATAATATATTTATACGCCAGTTCCTTATACTAGATATGAACCAGTTTTCAATGCCAAACATTCTGAAGCAATAGAGGACATAATCTCTTTTTCTCTTGCCTGTAGCATTTGCTTACACAGACTCATAAAACCATTAAAGTTGGAAAAGACCTCCGAGTTCATCAAAATGAAAACTCTGAGACCCTGATCTCCTTGATGAACAAAAATTGTATTACTGCTAAAGAACTGCATCAATCCTAAAGCGTTTTTAACACTGTCTAAAGAGTAGCTCCCTGATGCTGAAATAACACTATCCTTTTCTTACAGCTACTCCTCATTAATGAATGGAAGCATATCAAACACCTGTGCAATAATGTAAGGATGCTGGACTTGAATCCGCAGGTGGTGATTACTGGTCTTTTGACCTGCATATATTTTTTATAAATTTACAATAATATTTTGCTGGTTAGATTTTTCCTACAAGGGTAGGTGGGTGTGTTGGAAGGAATTCATAAAGTTGCTTTGTTTTGTTTTGAAATGAGTGAGGAAAGAATACTGAAATTCTATTGGATGAGGGAGGGACAATTTGTAGAGGCTAATATTGAAGTGATAAAAATGTATCTAGTTCAATCATCAAAGCAAGTTTATTGTAGTAATACAGCTGTTATCATGCTATTTCAAAGAATTAGACAGCAAAATGCATTTACTTGTCAAAATGATTCAGTCTTCTGTATGAGATGCTGACCTAGAAAGAAGAGAAAAGCTGATTAATTGAAATATTCAATTTACCCTTATTTTTCTCTCCAGTAAGTGTTTTGCTTTCATTCTTTATTTTCTCAATAGTATTAAAAGTTAAACCACTGTGAGAACCTTTTTTTTTTTTTTTTGCTTCTGTGTCTCCATGTATATATGTGTCATCCTTAGTCTTGCATTATTTAATGAACATGTAAAACCTCAGTAGCCATGAAGGTGAAATGCAGCAATGCAGGATCTCAGGAAGGGAAGAGGCTGGGATCACTGCCAGCCATCCATCTAAAGTGCAGCACACAGTACACATTGAGAGCAAAGGCAGTCAAGTGCCCATCTGCTTGCTTCAGAAGTATTTTTCTTGCAGAGTGGAAGAAAACACTTTAGTTAAGCTCAGTAATGAACTGATTAGGCTAGTTGTGAAGCCAATAGAAATGAACAGCCTGTTGATTAACAGTCAACTCACACAGAAGAGCAAACCCACATTGTCACAACAAGATGACTTTTTCTGTGTTTAAGGAGTGATTTGAAGTGAAGAATAGTATTGTTTCTCAAGGGTTCCTGAACTAGCGTAACAAATTCACAGCAAAATAAAACCACCAAAGACAAAATAAAGCAAAAAGAAATTGTCTTCTCATCCCTTAAATAATAAAGTCCTCCACCGCTGTTGTATGGAAGGGTTGGCAGACAGCGTTAGTACAAGGCAAATATAACTTCTACTGAGACAAATAATTAAAACTAAAGATTTTGCCTCATGATGTAACACAACAAAAGAAGAACAAAAAAATCTGTTCTCACACTTTCCTTTCAAAGCCACAGGAGATAATCAGAGTGACTGTGATAACACTGGGCACTTTTCAGAACTAGAGATGGTGTTGGAGCTGGCCCCATGAAATGTAATGGATTTCTATCACTTAGCCTTTAGGCAGGAGACAAAAGCCTTAAATGACCACACATCTCAAAATCAGATATTTTCATTCCACCTCAGTGGCCTAGCGTGTGTGAGCCAGCCCTTCACGTTCCATGTGGGAGGGTGGCCCCAACCCTTCTTTCAAAGTCTCAGTCAGATGTGCTCAGAGTCCCACCTGAATGTCTGACACAAGCACCCCTGAAAGACACTTTGCTGGATGCCTAAATTGCTAAAAATTAAGTAAGTCACATTTCATTAAACTGTGCACTGTGAAACATCTGATACACTTTGATCTGTGTTAGCACCAACTATTGCATAGATCAGATAGAAGAAGAAGTTTGCTGAAACATATTGACAAAAAAACTCCATTATACAAAGGCAAACCATTTTAATGGAGGGTGAATTAAAAAATAAATCAATAGTAACAGCTTCCTATTAAACACATAATGCTGAATATATTGATGTTGGGGTGCTCACTATTTTCCACCTATTGATCAGGTATGCTACTGTATCGTTTTATAGCTTATTTTTTTTTCTGTGAACTACATGCAAAATAAACTATATAAATGAAAAATTTCCTGCAATACTAACATTATTCTGGCTGTTGAAAAATCAAGAACAACTGCCTTCTGGGCTGACCCCTGCTCAACTGGCAATTTTCAGCACCAGTCCCTCTTTTACTGCAAAGTTAACGCCATGTTTCTTTATTCTCTCAAATAAACAGTTGTCAGCTAACAATATTAAAGATAAATCTCTTACACCAACTCCCTACACTACCCACAGCCTCCCTTCTGATAAACTCTCTAGCAATCAGTACTCAGGACTGCATAAAAGAAAGAAAAATGACTAAGACAGGGATATGGGACTTTAACTTACTCATATCTTTCCTTTAAGACAAGAAAGGGGACACTTTAATCATTACAAGTAAACCCTAAATTTCCCTGACCTCCACGTGTCTGAAGGGATTTGAGCAGAATTTATTCATCTTAATGTTGCGAACAGAATCACTCTTAGCCTGAAAGCGTGAATTAGAGACAGCAGCCACACACTGACTAGAAACCAAAAAAACACCTCAAATTTTTTAAAAACTGTCTGCTTTATAGAGAGCCTATGTAGATATCTATTAATGAAGCAAAATCTAAGGCTGGGGATTTCAAGGGAGTCCCTGTGAAGTTCTAAGATTTGAGTTTTAAAATGAGTTCCCCATCTCAACACTTCCCATCACCTATTACATGTCTAAACGGACAATCAGCAAGAATTGGCTTCTGGCAGCTCCTTACTCATTTTGCTGACTCAAGTGGATCTTGCTTGAAAGTGCCAATCTTTCCCCAGGCACTGTCCAGAAAGCCTAAAATCTCTATACCTTTTTATAACCTTAAAATTTTGTAGGAACACGCTTTCCCTGAAAAAATGTTTCTTTACTATTCATATGCTGATACAATGCTGAAGTGGAAAGAGCTATTGATATGTCTGTCTTCAGCTTCTCATTTTGACACAAACATTCTGTCAGACCTTGGGAAGACACAACGTCTTTTTATCCTATCATTCACACTTCTAAATATTTTAAGTAGGATGAGAGATTGTTTATATGTTCATTTGATTTAATGTGCTCATACAAAATGGAGTACAGTAGTGTCACCCTGAGTTGAGATGGGAGCTTTCTGACACAAAAATTAATATTTTTCTGTCCATTTTAATACACATTAGACTCTTTCCAGCATGTCTATAATGTCAGATATAAACAGGCAACTACTATCCATTTATGGAAACCAAAGGTTTTCTTCCCAGTAACTGGAAGCTTAAAATTGTTTAAAAATGGGTTTTTCTATCCTGCACATGTCATAGGCACACATTGCACATGGAAATATGCATGCAGATACTAGAGCATGAAAAGTTTAATCAGATTAAACAAACCAAAAAAGGATTAATTTAGCTCCTATGGGCAGTGAATTAACTGGGAATTTTTAATGCAATTTTGGATTTTATGGAAGTCTTTCTTAATAAAGGTTACAAAGCACATTGCATCCCTGTGTACACAACTGCTAACTGCTGCCAGCCATCATAGACTCATTTGTAATTCAAATGAACAACAGAATTAAAAAAGGGGAAAAAAAAGGGGGAAAAAAAGAAAGGTGACACTAGCCAGCCCTGACAGAAGACAGTTATATAAATTTTCAAGCATTACCATATCATTAAGTATGGATTTACAGATATTCTTTAAGGATTTTTTAAGAACCCACTCTCATCGCATGTTGATTTTTTTTTTCTTCCTTTGACAACTTCTGAAGACTGACAACAGAAGTATTACATCTAATATACTATCATAAAATACTCTGAAGCATACAGTGTCCAAATAATATGTCTTCATATTCATATATTCTATCATTGTCTACCCATCTTTAAACTAGAAATTGAAATGGTCTTTGACTCATGAATTGCTCTTTGTTCAATTATTACCTTAAGCAATGAGGAAAACTGAACCTGACGAAAAAGGAAGTAAAATCCACATAATGCACATTTTTATTAAAAAGATTTTTAGCCAGTATTTGATGTTAGGAGAATGGGAAAGTATAATCTTATTTATAACTCTCTGCTTCTCTGTAACTGATCATAAACAGATTCTTTGATATATTACAATGATTCTTACATGCTCTGATTCTCAGCTTTTGATAATTTTCTTACTAAGCTTTTGCATTAATTTCCCATTTCAACATTTTATTTCTGTCTTGGGCCATAAAAACATAATTGTTATCACTGAAGTTGTAGCTCTTCTATTCCCAAGAAGCCAATTCATTTTACAAAGCACGTACCCTGTACAGCTTATTGGTCTTCATTTTCCATCATCAAATGTTAACACTACTTGAAGGAAACTTTAAGTTAGGAAAATACCAATGAATAATGAAGATAGCTTCTATAATATGGATTTGCTGCCCAGCATAACAAAATGGAGCTTTTATTGGAACCCATTTCCCAGAGTTGAGCTATTTGATCTACAAGCTATTAAAAAAGTAGATTATGTTTTCCATGGCACTATAGGTATTGGAGAGTTAATTTCCACTCCAAACAATAAGAGGAGATGAAGTAGACAATAGCTAATATGAATTGCTCCCCAGCCAGCAAGTAGCCCAATTTCCTATATATCCTCAATATTTCTACACCCTGACACATTACAAAAAGTAGCAAAGTAAGAAAACAGTTTATAAATAATAGTCCTTTGAAAGTATACATACGTTCAAAATAAGTTGCTGGAAACATACAATGTAAGATACACTCAATTTGACTTTAGGAGGAAAAATGGGTAAGATCCATTCTTTGGATCTTCTTATTCAAGAGATTAAAATATTTTTACATTAAAAAGATTTAATCATTTTACTTTTACAGTTGGTGTAAATCTGTGTAACATTTTGGCTCCAAGGGTCCTAGATGTATTGGGATCCGAGGAGATGCATGTGTTTGTGGAAGTGATATGTGAGATTTACTGATACAGAGAAAGAATAGGAGCTTTTCTCAAGACATTTCATAATCTCAAACGTGGGTAAAGGATCTCATCTTCATGATGCACAATGATCACCATATGTTTTAAAAACAGTCATCATGAATCATATCAAGAAGAAGGAAGTATGTACAGAAACAGGAGAGAATGACTGTAGAGGGAAAAAAAGGCACAGAAAAAGAAAAAATGGCAATTGATAACTGAGTCTTACCAGGGTGTACAAATTTTCAAGTGACTTTAAATCTCCTGACAAATAGCATCAAGGGAAACCTTCAAAATGAATTATCTGAATTTTAAGGTGGATTGACTTGATTGACTAGTACAGGGTTTAAAAATGACTTGCACCTCAGGATAAATTTGGATAAAGTAAAACTTAGTTAACGTTCTGTGAATATCAGTGATAGATGATATATTTTTCTATTTGTTAGAAAGGAAATAATCAATGCCTTAGTAAATGCAACTTTCAAGGCTCATGCTTCAGTTAAATAGAAATTAAATGTGGGAAATATCAAAAATGTGAAATAGCAAATGTCTCAAAAAATTTAAAAAAACCAACAAAAACATTGCAAAAAAGATTAAACCTATGAGTGTTCTGCCTATTTAGTGCAGTTTCTGCAGCAGTTACAGGCAGTAACAGTTTCAGCAAAAGACGCAACACTATGTATTAGTTATTTACAGAATAGTCTTTCCTCAAGTAATATCTCTTCCTATTTTTCCAATGCTATGGATTAGTTTATGGCCATGGGAAATTTTCTTTAAACTCTGGACTCTCCCTCTTTCTTAGATACTGTATGTGCTTATGTTTGCGTAGACAGATAGGAAAGGAGATAGAGGAATCCATCTAAATAATTAAAAATATTCCAGTTTGTTCCACATGTAGATCCATTCCACATCCCCCAATTCATGAATTCCCAGTATATTTCCATAACAGCATTCACCATAATTTTCAGAACTAATCCATTTATTTTTATCCACTGATATCAACAGCCACTACTATATATTTTCCACCATAAAATTGGTGTTTGTATCTAGATACAAGAGGCATTTACTTGTCCAACATACATTTATTGTCCATAATAGAAAGCGTGTACAAAAATCTTGCCTTGTGTCAAAAGGTCACAAGTCAAGTGAAATCCTCTAGGTCTGTTAAAACAGTGGCATAAATTGAACAATTCCTATTTTCCCTCATGTACATTTTTCTATCTTTAAAGCTCTTTTCATATTTCAGGACTAATTTTTTTCTTCTTTTTTTTTTTCCTATGTATTTCACTGGGGAATAAAAGCATCCTGTAAACTTCTATATCAGTTATTTTCTGCATGCCATCTACTATTAAACCATTAGTTATCCTTTGAGAGTATAAGTAGTTTTCTGACTTTTCTTGCCAACCTTGCTACACTCAATTTACAAATCCTTACTATAACAGCTATCCTTTCCCCTTAAAAGTCCATAGCCTTGCCTGATGGGCTTATTTGGGGAGCTTTTTGTTTCTTATAAAAAATATGATTCTAAAATATAAAATGTAAATCCTTCATAAAGCTAGATTAATGCACACAGTGAAGCCCAGGAAGACTGAAAACACTGCAAACACTCGGGAATGAAAACTTGAACCATTATAATCCCAACTCAATTAAACACAGCAGATAAGTAAACACTTATTTTCCCCCTTAAGAACATACACAAAAGCTTTCCCAGCAGTGTTTTTTGCTTCCTATCCAAGTCATCCTGAATGTTGCACATAGAACCAGACAGATCCAAACTCTTCCGCTAGCTGTATTTATGTTCCTAGGAAGAAAGCAGATAAAAATCATTTAACACTAGGTCTTTGGGTCAAGCCAAGAGGCATGAACCTCCAACACTAAAAATTTATGCTTTTCACACAAATATATCACAGGGCAGTGGTAACCATTCAGTCACTTTTGTGCTGGTAAATGGGAGAAGAGATACATTTAAAGCAAAAAGCATTGCCAGGTAAGGAACACTGATTTAGTTATTCAGTTATTCAAATCACACTGCTGGGGTGGTTCTCCATACATAATGTGTGCTGTTTACACAGATTTGGCTTAAAAAACTTAAGGAATTAATAATGCTACCTTAATAATCTGTGTTTTCTTTAATTACATATTTTCCAGAAGGGTTTTCAACTGCATCTCCAAAATTTAACTCTATCTTTCCAGCATTAGTAAGTTAGGAAGTTATCATGCACTTGCATATTCAAGTGCAGTTAAATTTTGCAAGAGTATTATTTCCACAGTTAATTTTTGCTAAATCTTGTTTCTAACCACCAATCAGTCCATGAAGAAGTGATGCACTAGTTGTTCAGATCATCACTCTGAAATCACCAGATAAAGTGGGCATGCTTGAGTACTATAAGTAATCACTGGCTTCCTTTAAGAATGGAAATGTTAACTTCTATGTTACTTTGACATTAGGTAAGTTAAAAAATATAGTAGTTTGGCCCTGAGAGATATGATATTTATTTTTTCTACCCAATTTAGGATAGCAACCATTTCAGAATTAAAAATAATGCATGAAACTTCTTAAGAATTTTAATTTTCTGAAATGAAAATGATAGGGATAGTCACAAAATGAAGCATAAGACAGAAGACTGAAGAATACAGAAGACTGAAGAAAGCAGTTCTCAACTGTAAGACTGTTATTAACATTCCACAAACATTAGCATAAAGGAAAAAATAAAAACATTTTTTTCCTAATGTTGTATTTCAGCTCACTAAACAAATTACTGTAATTGAACACTAGTAGGCCACCTCAAATTGTTATTGTACCATCTAGTATTGCCAATGAAAATTAGCTAGTGACCTTAGCCTACATTTTTAAAGTGATTATAATTAAAGTATAACAAGAATAACCTGGGGAAAAAAACAATACTTCTATAAACAAGATGCTGGGAATTACAGATATCGCAGTCTGTAAGACAGATCCAGAAGGACCCACCACGTTCTTTACACTTACTTCATGTGGATGACACTGGATCCCACAATGCACCAAACGCCCTCTCCCTGCTGTTCTTTGGTTTTCTCCCTGGGAAAATAAATTGCTACAGAGAACAGCAGGGGAGGCAAGAGGGCACTGGATGGTGGAGGGAGCTCTAAAAAAATAAAAAGGAGAATACAACACTCTGAGATGTCCCACTGATCATGAAGGAAAGGTCAGACAGGATGCTCCCCTTGCCTTTGCTGGCAGTCTCACTTTTTCTTCAAATCTCAGCATCCTTCCCTCCTCCTATAAGACCTTCAACTGTGACAAAACTTTCTCTCTCCATCCTTTTCTTCCAAGTTCATTATTTCAAAATAAATTCCAATGCTTCAATCACCTCTGGAGATATGAGCTGTTCCTTCAATATCCTGAAGAGACAAAACCACACATTCCTACTCTCAATAAAACACAGCGGAAATTGCTTGGGAAATGGCTTTTTATTGTGGTTTTGCACTCTGAAAATAGACTTTCTAATATATTTTGAAAGAGATACTCATGGCAATGAATTTTATCCTGGACTTTCATGCTGGAAGATCCATATTGACAATATATATACATACCGCTTCCTGATATATGCATACATCCTCCATTTATTGCAATTTCACAGTAAAAATCCAGCATCTTTAACTGCCAACCTGAGTGGGGGAGCAAGCTGTCCAGTGTCAGACATAAAGCAGAGACACATTTATGGAGACTACCCAAGTAATACCCTTTCCTACCTCTTTCTTCTAATCCCGTATTTGCTTCTAGAATTTTCCCTCTGCCCTGACTGAAGACTTCCACAATCCTGCTAGCAGCAGCAAAGTTCTGTCTTTTTTTCTTCCTTTTTTGAAGAAGTTAGGGTCCCCTTTATCACTGTGTGCAATCTGAAAAATGATGTGTAGAGGCTGGAAACAGTCTGTCATTCCCTGTTGAGCCTGAACTCGACTCTATCTTCACACATGCAGTTAAGCAGCAGATGTGATTTGTCACTGTGGTCAAAACCATTGATACAACAGTAAATGCAATGTGTTTGCTATGTTAACAACTCAGATGGGGTGAGAATGCTTATGTGATGATCAGCCAGAGCATGAACCCTAGCCACTATACCACTTTGATAGCCATGTCACAGATGGATCCTTTGGCTGTTTTGAATCCAGTAGGCTCTTTTAAGATTGCCAAATGCATATAGACTGGTGTAATCCTGTGGATGGATGATTTGTAAATTTGGCAACTTTGCATCCTTCTTGTGATCTAGAGAATTTAGTTTATTTGGGACACAGGGGTTTGATGTGATAAAAAATCAGAGGGTCTCATTTTGTGATGTCTTGTCAGCTGTATGTCAGACAGCCAAGAACTTCAAGCTAATGTGAATAACTCAGATTACTCAAGGATCTTTTGTGGTATCATACAGGCCAGAGACTTCTGCATCCCCCTCCTTACTGTCATTCTCATGACACACTATGAGTACATGTGACTCATCTATACACAGCCAGGGAATGTGGACTAGATGTCTAACCTAACTAATGGAATCAAGTGCATCCATTGAACCACTTCATTTGGAAATGGGACTTAAACATCAAAACCAAACAACTGGGGAAAAGATGTACATAGGTAACTTTAAAAAGTGAATCTTTTCCAGTGTCCACCAAAGTCTACCCAAGCAACAAAGCAATTTTTAGGGAGCATATCCTCTCCTTTGTATAGTCTCCTCCTTTCTACTGACATACAGTTATGTGTTCAGAAACTAGACTGATTTATTTTCTTCTTGATATAGGATGATTACACCAGATGATTACACAGGAAACAACACTACAAGCTCCAGAACAGCATTCTAAGCAGAAAATATTCCTTCTCAAAGCATATTCATGTTTGCATAGACAAGGAATCTTAACATCAAGTATATTTTACCTACATACATGTGAGAAACCTTTCTATAGAGAGGTAAACAGAGACAGGGAGTGCAAACCCCTGCAGTACACAGCATTTCATGTACTCCTGATGCTAGGTAAGAGCCCTTGAATATTTAAAGAGTTAATTAGATCTTCTCGGGGTTTTTCTCTGTTTGCTTTGTGCAATAGCATACAAAATCAAGAGGTGATTCCACTTTCAGATTTAGCAAGCAACATCTTGTGCAGATTAAAAAGCAGTGTGAAAATTTCAGAAGTACACAGCTGACTTTGAAGACAAGTTGCATTAGTGGTCAGAATAGAGAAGCTGCTGCTGCTCTGTTAGTATTTGTATCTGTTTATAAGCTATTCGTTCCCTATTTTGTCTTTAAAATTCACCTATTCTTTGTGAGAAGGTTGAAAACTAGTAGCAAGTTTTGATTCTAAGAAAAAAAATAAACTTGATGTTGACAAAATCTCATTGGAGTGTTTGTTTGGACTCTCTGCTTTGTAAACAGGCTCTGCTTTGTAGAGCAGTGTCTGAAGATTTTTGCTATGACCTGTAAACACCCAGTTAATATGGCTCGTAATTTATTTATAATATTTCTGTGCTTCAAATGTAAACTTCAAAATCTCTCTCTGAGAATCAGAGTACAAAACAGAACTGGTTACAGCTGCAGAAAAAGGTAAGCATCTTTAAGATATGATTGCAACAACTTGGAGTCATAAGTTGTATCTAAATTTATGTCTGTCCCTATCTTCAACACTATGAGCAGCTCTTGCCCCCCTAACAAAGATAGTAACAAAAAATAAGGTAAGAGAAGTGAAGATGATTACAGGAGTAGAATGCTTTCAAGCATAGAAAAACTAAGTAAACAAGGACTTTTCAGTTTATAAAAGAGATGACAGAAGTCAGGGTGAAAACAAATGCTAAAAGATGGCACCTAAAATAAGGAATAACAGCCTTGTTGAACTCCTTGCCAGAAGACATAATAGATTCTAAATTTTACATGGACTCTGGGGAAGACTGAAAAACCTAATGGAAAAGAAATCTATTTAAATTTGCTAAATGCATTTGGCTCAGTCCTGAGGAGGGGAAAGCACTCAGAGGAAGAATCCTATTTTTACAGTTTGTACTCTTACCTAAGTGTTCATATACAGCAACTACTGGAAACAGCACACTGAGTTGAATGATCCTTTGCTCCAGTCAAGTACAGCCTTTTTTACTTTCTTATAACCCTAAACTCACTCTTCCTTCCTCTGTGTTCCGTGGGAAACTTATTTTGTCTGCACCAAGTTACATTAAGATGCTTAAACAAACTCATATCTCTATGATACCTGAAACCTTATTTCTTCCTTATTCATATCCTGATGGGATAATTTCATTCTTGAAGGACAAGTCACCAACAGAAAATCTGGCATTTCTTCTTAACTTCTCTTTTTTCTTTTCCTTTTCTTTTTTTCTCTCTTCTCCAAACTATTAATTTGGAGGAGGAATTCCAATGGAAATGCGGCAGCTGTGGGGCTCCAAAATGTCATGCCCTAATTCATCTATGTTAAGGTATGTGCTTGGGGAAAAACAGGCTGAGATGCACGTCCCTCAGACCTGTAATCTCGGCTCTGTTTATCAAATGGGATAGAATTTATAACTGTAGGGATCTCAAAAGTAATTTTCTCATACTCACCCCTCTTGCTGATGGCCTAACGTTAGCTACAGAAGGCTGGAGGCAAGAGAGCTATCAGCTAGCTCATGCACATTAAATCAGACATACATTAGCTTTAAGAGCCAGAGAGAAACTCTACTGACTTTAAAAACCACCTATTCATTGAGTCTCTGGGGACCGAGTTCTAAAAAGTCAATATCAAACTCGGGCAGAACAGAAGAACACCTGTAATTTTGCTGCATTGTAATTTCTCTAACATCTGCTACAGAAAAATTGCCAAGGGTTAGGAAATCTTACTTTGTATGATGCAATTCAGAATCCTGTTTTTCAGGTGCCACTATCATAAAGTAAGCCTGTGATAGGAAATCAGCAAAACATTACAGCTGATGTGTCTACAGATTCAAGAAAATATACAAAATATGCCTCTTTCAGAACATCTTAGCCCTCACTAAGGGGTCAGCTGCTTCCACATAGGCAAGAGTCCTGCAGTTTTATGCAAGTAAATGCTTTGCAATTCCACACAAAGGTTAGGCTAATTAATTCATTCTCTTACATTGCTTGAAAGATCACTTCGAGTTCAGGCCAGGATTTTTTGTTCACATTACTTTTGTCTATTTGGCTTACTTGGCTGGTTTATATGATGTTTTCTAAATAAGACCTAATCTCATTGTTGATTTTAACTAGATGTTCTGTTCAGCTGGCCTGTACTGAAACACAAGCAGCACTGTGTGTTCATGCAGCAGAAACAGCAGCCATGGGCTACAATGCACTTTAAAAGAAAAAAGGAAATGAACCAATTAGTACAAACAACAAACTGCAACTACTTGTCAAACTACCTTACCTTTAGTTTCTAACATATGGAATGGCAATCAACTTTGATAGTGTCTGATTTAAACATTTATTTGGATTTCACTTGGATTTCAAATTCAAGATTATTATTTTTAAATTAAACTGAGTTGAAATTGCTGGTGTTATTTGATTTCACCATTTAGAAAAAGAACAGGTATCATCCTTTTTTTACTGGTCTGTAAAACAAAATACCTCCACTGTTGCCAAGTGGATAGAAACCAGCCCCAGGAGTAGGCTGCCAGGAGTTCAGCATACAGGTATGAACACAGCCTAAGATACCTGATGTCTCACAAAACCATAGCAGGCATGCTAAGCAAAAACCCTTTATCATTATAATTTCAGTCAGGTCTTCAAAGACAGCTCTAAATCTAAAGCTTAGCAACCACTTGGCCTATCTTTCAATCTTTTAAACCTCTGTGATCTATTTTGCTATCAATAGGATTTTCACCATTCAGGTACCCAAAGCACAGAAATAGGTACGCAGCTAGTTCTTGCACAGTTTTTAGATAAAGGTTCAATATCCTTCTTTATTTATTATCAGATCAGGGACTGCCATACTGCCTTGTAAGAGAACAAAGAAACATGTAGTCCAAGTGCCAGTCAGTATTTTCCTTTTGTGCTTCTGATTTCAGGCTGATTACACAACACTAATGGGAGTATTTATTTATTTATCTAAATGAACAGAAGCCAACACGCAGAAAAACAAGAGGTTAAATCTTTAAAGAGATCTCTTTTCCCAGCTGTAATGGGGCTGTGGACAGTGCTCCTTTTTCAGCTACAGAAGGAAAAGAGCAGAGGGCATATGGAGGGAATATAATGCATTGCACAGGCTGTTTTACACTGGCTGTCTTCTTGCTCACATCCCAATACCTTATGCCACTCTCATCAAGACGAAGTCCCTGTCCCACACTGACCCTTCTTTTGCACAAAGAAGGCTATCTAACCTCAGCTGTTACAGCCCTGCTCAGCTTCATTATCTTCAGTGGTACTATGCTAATTTACAGTGGTTTTTAAGGATACATAAATATAGCTGTGCAGTGCTTATTCATAGAAAATAAAAAATACCCTCACTGGATATATGATAAATAAAAGAAACTGAAAACAAAGAATACACATGATGAGACATAGTAGGATTTTGTTACATATTATTATTTTTCTACAATCTAATTTCATATTACTGATGCAGGAGACCTAGAGGTTTAGCCAATGGCATCCCAGTTTTAAAGAATTTCATTTGAAATGCTTGGAAACAGCAAAGCTCTCATATCCCTCACTATTATGTATTATTTTTCAGTAGTTCATAGAGGTACATATTTTATTAATCTATTCCTAATGGAAATCTGTGATTAAAAAAAATAAATTAAAATCAAAACTAACCCTCAAGATATTACATTCTGAGATCTAATTTGTCATTAAACAAAAAACATATGATGCTAGTAATTGTCACTTTTATAAAATGTGCTTAATTATAAAATTAAATGAGGCTTCTTTACAGAACCAGTTGTGCTATTCTCCTTTGCAGAAATCTGAAATGATGGCACATTGCACAGCAGATAATGTAGAGAAGTAGTATCATTACAAGAACTACAATGGACACTTGTAAGCATGCCAAACTTTTTCCTCCTTGCAGATGTCTGGAATCTCCAGACCTCTACAAATTATTCATATCTCACCCCCTTTCCTTCCTGTTGTTCATCTCAAGCTGCCACTGTCTTTTCGTCTGCACTATGTGCTTCCCTCCTCTCATCCCTACTGTCAGCCTGATTCCTGAACGTGGCCTTGTACATACCTTGGCAGACTTCACTCAGAACAAATGCATTAAGGACATACAACAGTGTCTTTGACCAACACGGGCAATTAAGGGAGCAGAGCCTCTACCCTCTTAAGACACCTGAATGAGGCCACATAACAGCATTTGTTTTGATCAGCATCTTAATCATGTCCAGTCTTTGTGCTGACTCCAGCCACAGCAATCAATCTGAACCAGCACTAGAAACTGTCCAGAAATCTGTGCTGTCCATTTACTTATCTACTCCTGAGTTGTGCTGTCTCATACACTTAGAGGCTGACGATCTAAAATATTGTATTTCTTACATTCCAGGAAATTACTTTTTCTTCTACATGACTATATATCCCCATCTGGGCATTTTCAATCTCTTAAGAGCATCAGTCAAGGTCATTGAAGTTGTGAGATTATCCCAGATATCATGACATTAAAAGTACTTTCAAGAGTTGTTTTTTAAATGCCTTATCATTTCTGAGTCTGTAGGGTCCACAAAAGTAAGAGACTTACAAGATTTTATCCATGACATAGAAAAGGCAATAGGCTTTCAGTTTTTATTTGTGGCTGCACAGCCAAGGTGACACTTTTGAGGTTCATCACATTACAGGGACATCCTGGCATACATCTTCTCCTCCAGCTATGTCCTTTTGCTCTGCCATTCTGGCAGCAGTGAAAGACAGCACAAAAAGAAATCTGCTAAGCCTTCCAAAGAAGAAAAATATAATTCTTTCCACAGCTTCCAGTGTGCCCTGTGAGCACAATAAAATTTTCCTATTTACAGTATATTTTTGGCAACACTAAAATGCAACAAATGAAGAACTCTAGGCTATCGGCTATCCTGCCTTGACTACTTCTTCTGCCAGTGCATAATATGAGCTAGCATATCATCGTGTTTTCCTAGTGCCAGAAGACACTGACCTCAGTTAGAAATATAGACCCCAGCAAAATGTGATTCTACAGACATTCAGGCAAAAAATATTACTACATATTGATGGAAACTACTATTTTTCATTCCTGACACAGCTTTTGTGTTGGTATCAGGGCATCAAAGAACATCTTATCACTTCATCCTAAAAAGAAAATCACATAACAGCAGGATGAGAAGTCATGTTGTGCCTTGATATTCGTGCTCCAAGAAGAGTCCTCAGTTTGATGTGAAAAGCAACTATTTTTTATTTACTAATCTCCTGGGTAAAGATCTTAGGCCACTTCTACAACAGTTTTGCAGTAAGAATTGAATGGTCGATGAAACATATTTGAGGCACCACCTTTGAGAATTTGGTTTTGGAGAGGTACACTTGTAACTCAAAGTCAAAAGAGATGTAATCAGTACAAGACACTTGCAAAAACCATTTAAAATAGTTCAACACTTGTTTATTAAAATTCCACATTCTCTAACGAATTAATCAAAATTACACTTAAATGAAAGAAGAAAAGAACAGTCATACTAGAAATCTGTCTCTACGAATTCTGGAGGGGAACAGATATGCAAATTTACAGGGCAAGTGCATTTTATATCAAAACGAAAGCAGAATATTCAATCTTCACTTGTAAATAAGATCTACAAGACTAAAATATGATAAAATATGGTTAAATTATTTTTTCTTGATGTGTTTGCCAGTGTTTTAAGTGCTACGAACAGATTTTGCCCTAGAGCAAGAGACCTGTTAAGTATCTGTTGTGGCAGTTGAATTCACAAAGGGTACAAGAGATATTGCAGGTTTGGTCGACCACAGAATTCCAGCTATGACCTATTCCTAATACAATAATTAAAACTGTGAACTGTATTTGTTTTGATGAAGGTAGCATTTTTTATTTTTAATAAAAGGGGTGTACTTTCCACATAGATGATACATTCGTATCCCTAAAGTTGCAGCAGAGAAAATAGTTAATTCTTATGCCTCTTTTTGTTGTTATAACATGACATTTTGAAATGTTTGTGGAGTTTGCAACCACAATCACATTCTGACTGCTTTCTCTAATTTCTGACTTTCAGAAATTCTGATGGATTCCTTCCCAAAATGCCTGAAAGTATGATTTCTATTTTTAAAGCAACAGAAGGAAAAACTAATGAAACAGTTCATCAAATTCACCCACGATAAACAAATATATCTTTCTAAAATAGACAAATAGAAGTCTTATAGGGAAACAACACAATATGAAAAAAAGAAGATGAACATATAGTGGCCAATCTCAGAAAACTTCCAGCTAAAATGCCCCACTAGGAAAAAAGAAGTGCTGGATTTGCAAGGAAAGCCAGCCACAACCTAAACAGCTCCCAGCAAGCTTCAAAAGCAGAGCCTGTTTTAGTTCTGAATTCAGAACAAATTCAGTGTATTTGCTGAGAGCCTTCATCACCTTCCAATCTCCCTGCACTGCACACATTTTCTGTGAAGACCTACTTCAACACCATATAGACATTGCTTGCTTTCCAGAATTTTGTCTCTTTCCCAAAACTAGCAGGATTTTAGGAACCTAATGCTATGCATGCACAAACATAGATATTACACTAGACAATACTTGATTTTAGACAAAAGGCTGAGAAGCCCCCCACTTCAAGAAAGACACTGAGGTGCTAAAGTGCATCCAAAAAAGAGCAATGAAGAGTCTGGAACATAAATCTGATGAAGAATGGCTGAGGAAGCTGGGGGTGTTAAGCCTGGAAAGTGCAGGTTGAGGGGGGACCTTATCATTCTCTACAACTATCTCAAATGAGGTTGTTGTGAGTTGGGGTTCAGTCACTTGTCTCAAATAACAAGTGACAGAACAAGAGTAAGTGGCCTCAAGTTTTGTCAGATAAGGTTATGAAAAAAAAAAATTCTTTACCTAAGGAATTGTTAAGCATTGGAGCAGCCTGCCCAGGGAACTGGGTAAGTCACCATTGAAAACAGGAAATAAAAATCACTAAGTACACAAGGAACTAAAAGGTATCAAAATATCTAAGACCAGCTTTTCATGAGTTTATTGCATCTGCTTTCAGTTATAAGTTGTTTGTGTACCTATCTGATTCTGTTTCACAAATGCAACAAATGCAAATTGGTCATACACGTATCTGTCTGGCAGGACACATTATAGAGCATAAAGAGGAATAATTTAACAACACAATTCAGAGCAGTTTTGCCAAACTGACCCTACAATTTTTTTTTCTAAACTTTAATAACATCTGAATATTTTTTAAAATTATATCTTTATTAACCTGTCAAGGAAATGTTATTTTCCTCCTTTCAATTTCCTTGCACCTTTAAATCAGAAAGAAAATTTCACCTACATTAACTTAAGAGGCCGTAAACGAATGATAAACACATTTAGCTGTTAAAAACTATACCTTTAACTTACAAATTTCTCAAGGGAAATTCTTCAAAGGGTGCTATGAGTCTGTTGCTATGCAGAGCCAGCTGAGCTAAATGCAGATGAAGCAGATTGCTGGCAAACACTCCCAACAAGATATGAACCATGAAACCCAGAAATCTTTGTTTATTGTCTAGCCTGCCTCTTTACTAATCAGTCTATTCACTTCATGTGTTAGGGGCACTAAGATACGGCTATTGACAGAAAAGGATAGAATACAAATAGGTAGAATCCTGCATGCTGAAATCAACAGGATCATTCATTATACACGATTTGCAAATGCACCCTAGAGTGATTGAGACATATGGACAGCATTCAAGTGACAGCAACTTCAAAAAAACCTAGCATATCAACAAAGCCAGGGCATCTTCATGTAGGCTTGCCCTTTTATTCCAGCAAATAGAAGGGAATTCATCTTAGCCTGGCCTGCAAGTAAGAGAGTAATGAAGGTTAGTAAATAGGCTGAGGAAGAGGTGAGAGCTACATCCATATTTTTAAAGATCTGTTTATGTGACTGGTTTAATGACTTACTGATAGCATTCTGTCTGTATTATGCAGTTTCTTATGTCACCTCATTTTGATCAGCAACAATGTGTTCCATTTTTTAACATCAAACAATTCATTTTAACAGAAGTAAACTCTTCTTTCAAACTGTCACTGAAGGATACTGACAGTTGAGAAACCATCAATATTGAATCTATACTGAGCAGGTAAAGCTGCCTCCTGTCATTGAAAAGTGTCCTTTGGAATCAACAATTTTGTTATAGAGCTGCATTGGTTAATAGCTATTTTATTGCAAATTAACACATCTTGGGAACACAAAAGAATAACAGTGCTTTGAAGAAAAAGATCAATATATATATATATAGATATATACAAACAAAACTTCCTTTTAACTTCACTTTCCATCAGTACTCATGGTAATTTGAAACAGACAATATTCAGCTGATCAGTTAAAGTGAATAATAAAGTCTATTATTCAGGCATGATTTGTTAGCTCATTAAGATCTAAATACTGAAACACACATTTTAAAGTCTGTTCTCTTCAGCAACATAACATATTGTTTCTCCTGTTTCTCAGCTAATTTCTGTGTACCTATATCCCTCACTACCTTTGAGATTATGTTTCTTGAAATCAAGTGGCAGCTGTAGGACGCAATTTATAAAGAGACCAGACTTGAAGATCCTGAAACACAACAGAAGGTTCAAGAAAATGCAACAAAATCAACATTTCAAAATAAAATCCAAAACCACAGGCAAAAAGTCTATTTCTAGGCAAGCTGTAGGATGGAAACAGAAAAAGGTTAAAAAAACCCCAAAGAAAATATAAGCAACTAGTTTCTTAGAAAATCAATTAAAAGTGAAAATATTAATGGCTTTCACAGATACAAGTGTGCATTTATTATCTCTGACAGCCTGCCTTTTATCATGCCCCTAGTATTAGTTTTCTCTCAGCTTTGTACTTTCACTTTCAATAATCTTTCAGAAAATAGCTGGAGACAAATATTGCCAAAAAATTTGCAATAAACAGCAACCCTTTTTTTTAGAAAACACATTTTTATTCCTATCATAATAGGCACTTTCCATGTAACTTTCTCAAAAGCCAAAGTTGGCTTTCAAGATTCAGAAAGTTTAAAAAAAAAAAAGCAACCTGCATGAGTATTGACATGACCTAGGACAAGCTACAAAGCATAAGCACCCACTGCCCACTGCAAAATCATTCAGAAAAGGCACTGGGCTAACACCCACAAGAAAAAAAAAACAAACAACAACAACAAAAAACTCAACAAAACAAAACAACCCCACACCACAAAAAAATAAACCCAAACAACCACATTTATCTGCTTCACAGTTAAATATCATGTGAAAAAGACTTAAAAACACTCAAGTCTTTTCTTTGTAACTGAAAGCTGAATTTCACAGGAAAGGTAGAATCAGGTAAGTTATGTCCCAAACATAATCTGCAAAATTAAATGAACTAAAACCAGTTAAACCTGCAAAACTCAGCTGCAGAAAAGTAGATACAGCTCAGTTGCACCTCCTGTGGGTTACAAATCTTTGCAGCAATAACGAGGCTGAACTACCTGTGCCTCTGGATCTGAGAGATGCGGCCTGTGCCAGCCCACATTCAGCAAAAGATATCCAGAGGGCTTCATTTATTTGACTTGATTATGTGTCTTTAACAAGAAAAATAAACACACAGGAACATTCACGGCTACTGCAACTTGCTTACCTACTTACATTTAAGAATGATTTCTATGCTAAGTATCTGTCTCTGATGAAACTCCTGTGTATAGTTCAGGAACTAGAAGAGGACTACTCTAAACACACAGTTTGCAAAAATAAGAGTCTTCATATTTATGGATTGCACCAGCTGTCCAGTTCCCAAAAATCTGGGTGAGAAATCTCCTTGTCTGTTCTAGGAATATAGTTATTTTGTGGTCTTTCTCTTAATAACAAATGAACTTACTGTGCTTTCCAGGGCAGACAGAATCAAGCCTTGCTACCAATACTTTTTGAAAGACAACAATGGTTTCTATATTCAGAACAAACAAGAATAGTAGGATTTTAAAATTTTAAATACATACATTTGACTGCATCACAAAGTTTTGTGATATCTGAAGTGGTGAAATAATACAGAAGAAAAAAGAGGATAACACAAACGTATTGTTTTACTAACAGTAGTTTTATTTTATGCAGGATGTTTCAGAAAATTTTGTTTGGACAGTGTATACACTGGAATTGCTCAGACACAGATATCTACTTAAATGTAAGATCATACACATTTAAATCCAAATTCATCCAACTTCATCTGAGGCCTGTCAGTGGGCATCTAAATTAAGGTTTCACCATTCCTGGCCTTTGAGTATTTAAAAAGATGGCAGCAATGTCTGATTTACCTTTGAGGGCAACACCCATTTTCAATTGATTCTAGGGTGACAAGACTCCTTCTTTAGGCGTGAAAGTTAAATTACCTAATGTGACATAGATTAATTCATGTTCTTAAAACTCCACAATACCTTTCTCAGTAAAGGCAGTAAACAAAGTGTTGAATTTATACCACCATAAATGAAGAAGCTTTCAAAAATTATTCTGTGTGAATGAGATCAGGCTGTCTTTGTTCTCCTCCATCACATATAACTCTCAGCACATTGCCTGCTCAAAAGATGTATAGTTTAATTTAAAACAGCATCATTTCAGCAACATGAAACAGCACTTTCCCACTATTAAGTATTTTCTGAGACAGCATGAGATTATCCATTCACAATCCCTTCTGAGAACAGTGTTGATCACACACCAGCAAATATCTCCTCACTAAAGAAAATCAAGGTCCTGACACCAGAAAATTGTGCTTTGTAGATTATTTTGAGTATCTGTTTGTTTCTATACTTCTTTTCATGGGCTTATAGGTTTATCAGACAACCTACAGGTAGTTTTGATTAGAGTTACAGAGCAATTTATGTTTTTTAAAATACTAAAATGCATTTCCTTTTGCCACCACATATCAAGCATAATGTTTAATGATCATTTAAGGTATTTACTTCCTGTCATTTATTCTGCTTTGGAATATTCAGGCTAACTAGTTGATAATAATGTTATAATAGTAGATGACAGTATTTTATTCCTGTTGAAAGCAATGGCATAACATTCACTGAGGTCACCAAGACATCATGCCACTTATGGTCCAATTCTGAACAGCTCACAATTTACAGATTTGATCCATAATTCATAGTCCATAGTCCACACTGAGATATGGTACTTGAGACTGTCAGCCTCTAGACAAACTCTTGACTTGGAAAACAGTCCATTCATCATGACATTTAAACAAATCAGCTTTCAGTCTGAACAAAATCTAAAAAGGACTACAGAAGAAGGAATGAAAAGCTTATGTTGTCCTGACCATAGAACTGTTACGATCCAGTACTTATCCTCTTGAAGAAAATTTATATCTAAATAAAAAGAAATAATTTTGATGAATTACTAAGTCACACAAACAAGTATCACAGCTTCTAATTACAAAATGTTCTCACATATGGAACCCAACATATGGGCCACTTGCAAAAGAGATAATTTCTGTAATTTACAGAAATATTGATAACATGTTTTCATTCTTTATCTTGAACTGTGCACTTCAAATGTTTTCAGTAAATGCAGTATTACGTTCCAGTAATACTAGTAATCAACTGTAGGATGGACAGGAGTTTCCTACCAGTTATACCATTATGTTTCAACAGCAAATGAGACAATTTTCAGTTTAAAAAAAAATCTGATCCATGACTGAGGCTTTACAAATCAGTTAACAATAACTTTACAAAATCTGAAAAGCAATTTTTGTTTGAATTGCATTCTAGCATTAATAGAATAGTATTACACTGTCAAATGAGTTGTGCCATATATTTTACATAATTGAGGATCTTATACAGAAATTAAACTCTGGATTTGGAAAATTAACTGTTCAAACATAAATCTGATGAGGACTGCATGCCAGCTCTGTGCAAAAAGGCTGAAGGAACCAAACTGACCATGATGCTGAGGATCATGTCCACAGACGTTGCTCTTGGAAAAAGCCTACTGAGAGCAAGAGAGGCCTCTAGATCTGCTCAGAGACTATAGATTCATCCTATTTGACAGAACTCTGGATGCCAAGACCTATGTGTATCTCCCCAAGGCCAATGTCACTTACTTACAAAGTAAATAACTGAAATGTTTTCCTTGGTATTCATTTTTCTTATGCTTCCAAATATGATTTACAGATAAGTATGTAAATAAAGCCCGCCTTTTTAAAAAATACAGCAGAATTTTAGCTCTGTCATAATTGGACAGTTCAAACCTACAATATAGTAAAAATAATTATCAACATTTAACAGAGGAAGAAAAATTAGGAAGATAAAGTACTAGTTTTCATGAGTGTATTTATGAAAGTGTAAATGAAAGTGTCAGAACACTTTTCAATACAATGTACCTAAACAGACATGCTTTTCAAAAAATTCAAATAATTCTCAAAGTTTATTGATAGTCTTAAACATTACTATATGGAGAAAGGGGAAGTTAATGTTTGTGTCTATGTAGTGACCACTTTTCTTCTGAATTCTAATAATAGAAGAGAATTTTAAGAATAACTCTGTATACCCCCAAAATCTTACCTTCAGCTGCCCTAAAACATCCGACAGAGAAAAGCCTTTTTATTTGTTCTGATTCTAGACTGTAAATCCTGGAAATAGAAAGTAAATGCTGAAATTTATTCCGTCAAGTACAAACTGTACAGACATCAATACTTTCTTTTAACATACAATCAAAAATGGCTCCAGAGAGAAATCAGTTTGAGAGAATGATACTTGGAAACAAAAGTTTTGCTAAAATGTCAATGTATATTAACTTGTTTAATATTTCCTTTAACATGGCACTCTACCTAGCCAAGGGTGAAATGCAGGTTTTAAGGGGAAAATACAGCCACTGCTGGTAAATGACAGGTAATTTACTGTGAGTGAGAACACAAATTATCAATAGCTTTATCATGGTAGAGGCCTGTTTTGCCATACTAATGACTGTCTGAGAAAGGTACTTTTATCTATGTTGCAATGAAGCAATGAGGTATCTCGAGGATATGCAATGTACATGTGAGAGGGACAAAACAGCTGGGCAAGACAGGGGCATAATGGTAAGATTGGAAGAAAAAAGAACTCCTTTATATTAAAATTCAGCAAGGGTATCTGTAATCTCGATGAAGAAACTCACTGCACTTTTGACATTGCCCAACACTTACCATCCAAATAAATAACAATTATACACATATTTCAATATAATAAGCTCTGATTCCAGCCCCCACAAACCAATTGAAGCATATTTCAACACAATTCCACTTTAAAAAAAAAACAACAGATGGTAAAGGAAATACATGTCTCTTTGTGATCTGATATACATATCTGCAGACATTTACAATATGCATGCATTTCCAGAGAATGCTAAGCAAGTTAAACTGGAAAATGGGAATTCTTTTTCTTAATGGACATGTGCAGACAAAGAGTGTGACTCAAGAAGAAAATAAGCTGTGACAAAGATGCAACTATCCTATCAGGCCTATCTGTTTTTAAACAAATATCATATCACAGCATAATGTTAAAGAAACACCAATCATGATAAAAATCAGACAGCTATGGAAATAGTTTGCTGGAGGGAAACATCACTCAACTGTGAGGTGGCTGAGGGTCAGGTGATTTTCAGATGTCTCCCCTCTGTGACAGAAGACCTGAGGTTAGCAATGGCTGTCCTTCAGAAATTCATTATACAGACGAGCAAAACATCCCATGGCAACACAGGGCTGGAGATTTATTTGAGGTCTTCTAAATCTCAGATTGCATTTTATGCAGACATCAACAACACGCCATTGCCAATGGCATCACATAGCTGCACTGGTCCCAGAGAAATTATGCACAAAAATCAGCAGAGAAATGTGTTACAACAAAGGAGGATGGAAGAGTTTCAATCAAAAAGAGAAAATCCTTGCAAAACCTCTAAGACAAGAGGTATAGAATAAAACAGTTCAAGAAGTCAATATGTTAACAACCTTCAAAATTAGGTTATATTGAGGCAGGTCAAAATTACACAAATTTAACTGCTCATTTGAGGGATCTTGCTAGTTTCTTAGACTTCATCCCATTTCTTTTTCTCCAGATAATTTACTTTAGGCTCACAAAGAGTACCACATTGTCAGGAATGGAGAATTAAGACTTCTCTTTCGTCAAACATCAAACCCCAATTTAAGTACCACATCTCTGACATGCAGGAACCATATCCTAGAACAGGATTTAATATTCGAATCCATTCCAGTCCTGGGCCTGTCTGCTCAAATGGTAAATAAGAAACTAGATTTACTCAAATGTCCTGTTTCCTCCCACTATGGGGATGTTGAACAGCCCGAAATCTCAGCTTATGTTTATTTTGCACAACTGTAGTGACCAGTGAGACAGAATGTATCAGGAAACCTGTCCAAGGGGGCCAATAATCACCATTGGGAACAAGACCAGTTTGACAAGTGTATTTTCATATAAACCATCACACAGTCATGAGATGGTAAATACTTTCTGCAACTAACCATTTGGGCTGGGGTCAAACTGGTGAGCTGGAGGTGAAAAGCTCTGTTCTATTACTAAACCCCTGAGCTACAGAGGCCCCAGCTGGCACTCCTGTAAAGGTTCACACAGCTTCTTTTGAAAGGCCGCAGAAGTACTTACAATATCTTTTAAACAAAAACAAAGCAAAACAAACAAAAAAACACCATTCCACAGTTTCAAGAACAGTTACATTTTTCTTAAAATAATCTCTCTCAAAATAGCAGACTGTACACATTTTACAAGAATAAACAAACTTATCTAATATTTATCTGCAAATTGGGAGTCAGAGATCGTTAGTGCAAATTTCTGCTGACCAGCAGCATTTATTCTATAAACTTTGGGTATCCTAAGTGGTCCATCAGTGAACAACAGATATCTTCAATCTGTCTAATCTCTTCATGGGGCATGTTTTGTTTCCAGGCATGAATGCTACTTGGTGAAATTTCCCCTTCATAAGGAAGATAGAAAAGACTGGTGGAGGTGGCAAATAATATTTGGTTTAAGCTAGCAGGAGGAAGAGGAATACCAAGAAAGGCAAAAATTGTTTCAGCCGTCTTCTGAGGAAAGCTCACAATATCTTCAAACTTGACCAGCTGATAATTTGTTGGCAGCAAGTCCCTGTTTATTCTCATTGCTGCTGCTGTGTTTGCTAGCCACAAATAAGACAACACAGAAATAGCATTTGAATTAGAATTTGAAATTTCTTTTCTCAGTGATTCAAACTCAGAGGCATAGCCTTCATTTAAACTACATTTTTCTTTACCATTCTCCCCTTTGAACATCGCAGCCAAGCGTTGTGGAATATTTTTCAAGGAGTAAAGGCTTGGCTTATTTTTGTACAACATTGAATAGACCCATGCACGTGGGTCCCTCACTACATATAGTGCTCTCATGGATGGTCCTAAGATTTCCTGAAAAAAGGGAAGCTTTAATGTCCAGCTTCCACTGCTTAAACTAAGTACAGGTCGTGCATTAGGATAATAGACAAGATGTCTTCTCAGTTCCCTAATATATTCAGCATCTTTTTCTTGACTCCCTCTTGCCCTACTTCTTTGCTCTAACAGGGATTCTCTCTTTTTGGACCTTTTCTTTTTGTCTTTGCTTAATGCAGAATGCTGAGCAATTTTACTCCTGCTAGCTTCATATAAATGAATGTTTTGTAAATGCAACTTCGTGTCTCGAACTAGAGACTGGAGCCACCCTTGGATAAGACGAAAATTGCCATTCTGGACATCAGAAACCTTCCATTCACATGGATCTACAAAGGAATCAATTTCAAACTCAGTCTCAGGAATTTCAAGATAGGGTGTAGGTATCCTGATGTATAAAAAGTCACTGGTATTGAAAAACAGCTGTTTTAGAATTTCTGCACCAGAAGTGGGAAGTGAAGTAATGATAACATCTGGCAAAACAACAGCATTTCCTTCTAATTGTTTGGCTTTATTGCCCTTATCACGTTCTAGCCTAGTCATGTCACTGCTCCACTTTGCACAAATGGGCTGAGTACACATGCTCCACACATCCACCAATTCAATAAGCCACAGTGTGACAACCAGTATCAGGATCCAACGCAACATTTTGCCAAAGGATATGTAAAACTGCCACTGAAAAGCCAGTATGACCAAACTGACACCCAAAATTATCCCTGCAATTATGTTCACTTTGAATCCAAATGGGAAAACCACCCTATTATTTTTCATATCTTTTTTCACAGATTCAGTACCAAGACCAAACTTGGTCACTTTATTTTCATGAACTACTTTAGCAAAACCACCAAATCCCAAGTAATCAAACCTCGCCTTTAAATTCTGATACTCAGTCACAACAGAGATGGTATTTTCAGTGTTGTTGACACTGAGAGAAACCTGAAATCCAGATTTTGCATTATCCATGAGTCTACAGTTAGAAACATTGACATACGGGCCATAGAAAAGGTAAACAATCCTTGTGAGGGTGTTTTTCATTGGAAAGGTAACATTTACAAACTGAGTCCATCGCTTTTTGAATTCAGCAGCTTGTTCAGCCTCCTGTATCCTAGCAACAGGACTACTCCCACGATGATCAAACCAAAACATCTTGTAGTGGGCATCCCACACATCCATCATAGCTCCATTGTACTTGTTCTTAAACTTATAGGGTATGTACTTAAAATCAATGTCAAGATTATGAAAAAAGGCACTGACTGAATTAACAGGAGAGTCTTCCTCCTTCTCGATATGGTCAACTACTAACAATGTCTGAGAATTTAAGAGCAGCAAAATGCGGTACACACTTTTCAGTTTCATTGCTGATGTGTAAGCAGATACGGCCTCACCACTCACAAACATCATGTCACCAGCCTGGGAGGCTGTTATGATTTCTCCAGTTGAGTCTCCAACCTCGTCACCAATCCACTTCAGCCACTGGGCACACTCACCAAGCTGTCCTTCCCAAGGCTGGTTGCACTGGCTTGTAGGAGATGGAGCAAACACCAAGACGTTGTTCAGGTGGCTGAGTTTAGGTCCATAAAGAGCCTCAGATACAAATACCTGTCCATTGGGAGCAAAAGTGAAGGAGTTCTGATCGGGATGTTCATGCCCTGGATTGAAACTTCTCCACCCATCAATCCATCTATAGGGCTGAAAGTGAACAATATCATAGACAGCACGTCCACCCAGTTTCCCAGACTTGAAGGATACAAAGGTGTTTGCCTGACTGTTTGGCAATCCAGCCCCATAAGTAACAACTCCCCAGTTAGGAAACACATGCATTTTAGCAGTACCATAGTCAGGAGGTGGCTGAGGAGTGATTTCAGCAGCATACCATATAAATTCAGTATGTAATGTGCTCCACCTCTGTGCAGTGGATGGCACCATTGGCCCATCCTTGGGTCTGTGTTTTCTAATTTGCTGTGCCAGCCAGTTACCAGCTCCATTCTTCATAATGAACTTATCCAAGAAAACCAGTTGGCTCTCAGGACCATAAAACCAGTTGTAATTAGAATCTGCGACACCCACGGTCCTCTGGAAGCCAGGCAATAGAGTGGCATAGTAAAACCAAAAGTGCATTTTCAGCCAGTTATTCTCCAAGTTGTTAATACCAAAGTGGCGCTGGGCCAGGAAAACATACTGGGTTACTGACTTGGCTGTGTAACTCCCGTAAGCTACTCCCTCATCCAGAGACCCATCTACGATATGATTGAGCAGAAACATTGTTTTCTCCATTACATCAACGACAGTGTGTTTCCAAATATTCGCCTGAGATCCTCTGTCCACTCCGGCAACTAAAGCCCCAATAAGCAAAGCAAGCATATTGGTTGCTTGGTGGTTATGGAGAATCTGTTTTCCCCAGGAACGAACCTTGGAGTACTCATACATTTCCTCGCTTACAGACCATATCTTCTCCAGGTATTTTTGCCTTCTCTCATCTCCCAGTGAATTATACAAAAAGTCAAAAGCAGTGGCAAATCCTGTTAGGGAGTGGCCGAGTGGCACTTCATCTCCAGGTGCATTCTCAACCAACCAGTTTTTGTAACCAGCCATTCTATCCATATATTCCAGGGCAAAGTCAAATGCAGCTTTATCTTCAGGGCACAGCAAACAGTAGAACGCTAGAGGTGGCAGGTTGTTACCATAAATCTCATTCCACTTGGCCGCAAAATCAACGTGCTTGGGTGGAGGTAGGTAGTATAAAGGGTTGGACAGCATCACCATCACTGCACTTCTGATGGCTCTGAAGAGGTGCAAATGGCTTGTACGAGCCTTCTGCCTCAGTGCCTGAACATCCTCAGCATCGAAATACAAGCTTGGATGAAGAACTGATCTCTTCAGCTTCTGCTCAGCGCTAAGACCCTCAAGTTGCTGCTTTTCATATTGATCTACATTTTCTATGAAAGTCACCCAATCAGAGTAATTGCTTACAGATTCTTCAGAAGTGAAGACATCAAAGACCATTAATGCTAGAAATAGAGTATGCCCCGTGAACATCAGAGCCATGATCCATTAGGCAGCTCCTCTTCCCCAGGCATACATTTCTTCACAAAACAGTGTTCAGATATCAAACTTTCATCCAGCTGGTTAAAAAAATAATATCTTAAGGCATATTTTTATGAGAAAAGACTTATTGTATACTGTGCATTACAACAAAGGCTCAGACTATTTGCAATCTGAGATACAACACTGAAATGACAAGGCTCTTGAAAAGTTAAACCTCAGGTGCCTTGTCTCTTCACACTGTTCTCAAATACAACACTACAAGCATAAACACTAAAATCAGGGAAAAAGTGAAATCTCTAAGATATGCATATAAAGCATGGGTCGACTGCACAGTAACAGACTGAAGCACTATTTCTTGGTAACTTGAAAAGCATGATCTGAAAAGGGAACTGGAGTCAGATGTCTGCTTTTTTGAAAATCTTTCGATCAGGCCAAATTCCACTTTTAGAGCTGACAAATACTCTACTGATCACAAAATGCTATAATTTATTCAAAACAATGTGTTATATTTGATAAAATAGGGAATGTACAACATCTGGAAAATAGACTCCAAAATTGAAGTTATGGTCTTCAGTCTTTGCCTTTTCTCAATTTCCTTTACACACTCTTTCCATCTTTCTCTTTTGGGATTCATGGAGGAATGGGAAGGAAAACAACAATAAAAAAAATCAACATAGATCCTCCATTAGATCCTTTTGATGGAACTGCAGTGCTTTCAATCACTAGTCCTCTTTGTTTGTGAAAGATGCATCTGAATTAAGAGTCATATTGACATATTTTCAAGTCTTTTTTAATCTTTTCTTCAGCTAGTGATGCCCAAATTTGGCCTCGATGATTCAAAAAATCCTGCTCCTTCCATTATGATGCAAAAGGAAAACATGTGAAAAAGGCAGAGAGCCAATACTTTCTTATAAGAGCAGTTTCAGGTTTCCTTTCACTTCGCATGTAGGTTCTTTCTGTGGAAACAGAAACAAAAGTTCTCTGAAGCTGTGTAGATGTCAGAACATATTTAAAGTACTTTGGTTAAAAAAGTGCTGCTATGTTTATAGGAAAGATTAGTTAATTCACCTTTTCTTTTAAGGAAATCAAAACATAAAAGAAGGAGCATTTTCCAAGTTCCACAAAATTTACCCTTGGCAAAAGAGCAATTCAGAACAGCTACTCAAGCTCGCTTCATTTCACCATTTCCAGCGCGAACAAGAGATCTCAGGGAATATTTTCCAGCTGCGCTAGCAGCTACTACTAATGGAAATAAACCTGACACACTCCACCGAAACCCAATTCAGCTCGAATTAAAAGAAAAGCACGCGAGTATTCACACCCCGGAGCGGTTCGGCGGGCTCGGGGGCGGCGGGCAGCAGGAACCCCGGCAGGCACACACGGCACCGGCCCGAGGGCCCC